>WYDI02030437.1:0-19736 GCA_009867235.2 Psittacus erithacus
ACAAAATGTTGCAAACAAAAATGGTGGTTTGGTTGGAACCCCCCCCGGGAATAAAAAAGGGTCCCCCCCCCCCCTTTCCTCCCTCCCCCCCCCCCCCCCCCCCCCCCCCCATCTTTATTTACATTATACCAGCACTAGCAGCAGTTCTTTTCACCACACAAGGCAGGTTCTCAGGAAACATTTGCAGTGCATTCCATACATTAGATGACAATGTAAGAAACATTTATAAGAGTATCAATTTGAACCCTGCATTTTATTGCTGTCATATTCTAACTGGAATATTTAAATAGTATTTTTAAGTGATTCAGAAACAAAGCATCATCTTCAATACTGTAGAATATGAAAAAAAATACATTACTTTCTTTTTTGTCCCACACTATAAGTAAAGACTCAAGCCTGTTGTGCTGAGAGCCACAATACACATCTTATGAGCGCTCGCATGCAGTTAGTATGCATGTGTTTCGTATCAAATCTTGAAAAATTTAGTTCAGTCCCACTGTGGCCTTTAGCCACTGAATATATAAAAAT
Organism: Psittacus erithacus; assembly: GCA_009867235.2. Taxonomy (NCBI): domain Eukaryota; kingdom Metazoa; phylum Chordata; class Aves; order Psittaciformes; family Psittacidae; genus Psittacus; species Psittacus erithacus. The sequence goes on from WYDI02030437.1 coordinate 529, forward strand.
CAACTTTAGTATTCAACATGATGCTCCTCTGGAAGCCAGGAAAAGAAACCTGCAGATATGGTGAGGAATTCCCATTCATAAAGAAAAGTAGAAAAATAAATATTACTATAAATTGGAAAAAACCAACATGATAAAGATTGCTTTTGGACCTTAAGAGGAGGAGATTTCAGGTCACTCTGATCAATGCACACTTTAAGAAACAGTTGCTGTTTGCCACAGAGTTATTGCGGCACATATTTCCTATTTATAAGCTTCTTAAAGGAAACGGAATATTAGCTTTTGCTAAATACACAAGAATTTGAAAGTCGGTTCCTTGCCTACTGTATTATTACTTTATAAGCTAAAGTGTATTTTAGTGAATTTTTTCTTAAACTAAGGGGATGTGGGCTTTTTCCCCTAATAATGACACCATCACAACACAGCCATAATCAAAATAAAGCCTTCATTCTATGAAGCAATGCCTAGATTGGCCAGTAGCACATGTTGGTCCTACTAACAAAAGCAAAAATAAATTACTATTTTTTTTAGCACAGAAGAGGAAATACAGGTAGGAAACAAACCTGGATTCTGTCATGGCTCATAGATCAACAAAACACACAAGTTCTACTATTTTCTACTACAGGTAAAAATAACTGTATTTCACAGACTCACAGAATGGTTTGGGTTGGAAGGGCCATTAAACATCATCTTGCTCCAACCCCTTGCCATGGGCAGGGACACCTTGCACTAGACCAGGCTGCTCCAAGCCCTGCCCAACCTGGCCTTGAACACTGCCAGGGATGGGGTAGCCACAGCTTCTCTGAGCAACCTGTGCCAGTGTCTAAAGATTATTTTAAGCTGAAATAATAAGTTCCACTTATTAGTCACCTACTGGAACATATGCACGCGGATACATACAGAAATCTCGGTTTCAAGCTCCCAAAGGTAGAAAAAAGTAATCTTCTTCTAGTTCTAAGGCTATTTAAATATCACCAGTTCTAAGTCATTTAAATAAATAAAAAAAAATAAAACATCCAAACCAAAGTGTGTATTTTTAAAAAACATTATAAAATAAAAATTCCTTCTGAGCACTATTTGCGTTAACAATGCCTCTTTTCCCAGTAAAGAATGCAGCAAATGAAAAAAAATTATTATTACCTTATGTTAACTGCCTGACCAATATTAGTTATAGCTGATGTCATTATTTCAGTAGTAAGGCTTTCAGCAAAACTGACTCCATCTTGTCCAATACCGCTGTCAGCTGTCAGGCTTGTGTAACTCAGCTCTCCTTCTGCCTTCTCTACGGCTGCAGCAGCCCCCTTGTCAGAAAACACTGCCTTCTGTTCTACATCAACATGTATTTTAGGAATATCACGCTGAAACAGTCTTGATTTTTGACAGGCACCACCTAATTCAGAATGAAGAAAATGTCTCACTGGAATGGAGGCCTCTTGCACAGCTAGATGATGAGGTGTACTTTCTGTACAGTACCAATGCTCCTTCATACTGCAGCATCTATAGACAGTTCCAGAAAAAGGAGACAGTCTCTCAGCATATGAGAGCCTATCTCCATTTTTTCTGTTTTCAGCCACATGGAGAACAGCTGACTCTAAACCCATTTCCAGAGTATCATCTGCTACTTTCCTAGCATATTGTTCTATAGCTTGAATTATGCCTTCACTGCAGCAGTTTTCATTTAAACTGCCTGTACTATGATACAGTTTATGATCTGGGGAGAAAGGAAGAAATGTCCTAGAAAATCTTGTTTTAATGAGATCCCCTGTGACTTCATCGAATTCAGTCCTTTTATACAGACAGGAATCTGTTAGAGACTTTGGCAAACATGTTCCTGATATTTTCAATTTCTTCCTGACATCCCAAGTGATACTGCGAGCAAGGGATTCTGAAAACTGTAACAACTCTGCACATTCAGTCTGAACGCCAATACCCCTTTCACAGGTTTGGTCTTCACAGCAATGAAAGCTGCTGTTCACCTGATGTACTGCATCTTTATTCATCACTTTGATCAGCTCCAGTTTATCATTTACCTGTGTATTTGGCCCAGGAAATGTCTTTCTGTTGTATCTCAACTTGTTTTTTCTAGCAGCTTGCTGTAAGCCTGATTTGATAGACCTGTAAACTAGCCTGCTGGCATACTGATCCATTAACAGTTCAGCATTACCACCTTCTCTTTTCAAAACTCGAATAATATGATCTGCATATTCATCAGTCACACTTTCACAGCTTGGGTACTTGGAAGTCAAACCTGCCGTTCCTGAACCTTGTGGTAAAGGAAGTACAGATGAAGCTCTCTCCCCCAGCCACTGGTCCTGCACTGGACTGCGCTGTTCTCTTACTCCACAGTCTTTATCACCTTTTCTCAGATAAAGGCAATCCACCTGACAGTTAACCTGCTTCAACCTCCAAAGTTTACAATGCCTTGATTTCACTATTTCCTTGGCCTCACTGATAACTTTTCTTGCCATATCACCTGCATAATTCCATAAAGAATTGCACGTCTCTTCTGGGAGATTTGCAAAAGCAGTAAAGCCACATCTTTTGTTCTGCATACCTAACTGAACCTGCCTACCAGTTTCTCTTCCGTTTGTTTTACCATCTAAATGGGATGCAGCCATTTCAGTGGCTATTGAAATTATATGGCTAGCTAAGCAATCTGCATACTGAATTGTTTTTTCTGAACACTCCTCTTTCTCAATGGGCATTTCAGAATGATCTTCGTCTTCACTGCTTTCCACTTTTTCAGAAAGGGACCTCATGAGTTTCAACATAAATTCCTCATTTTCCAAAGAGCCATGTTCAGTTTCAGACAAACCAGCTAAGGATGGATTGTATGGTGTAGAAGGTGGTGTTGCAGGTGCAAATTCCTTTGCTAATTCTCCCTTGAGTTTCTTAGACAGTTTTCTTAGGTTTCTTTCAGAACTACCCTGACACGGTACTAAAGGAGTTGGTGGGGGTGTATCCGGCATTACACAGGTATTTCCATCTTTGAGGCTTGATTTATCTTCCATCTGCAAAGCATCTTCATTGCCAAGCATCACTGAAGAAAAGCTATTTGCATGCAGAAAACAATCAGCCTGCCTGTAAGTCAAAGATCCTGATGATGGTTTTTGAGTATCATGGGGTTTTGAGGGCTTGTTTAAGCATGTTACTGAGCAGCTTCCTGTATCTGTAAAGCTCTCTAGAACATGCCTGGCAAAAGTCACAGCAGAACAAGGCGGTGGTGATTTTGAAGAAAACCTGTGTCCCTTCTGTTCCTGCCGAGAATCTTTAGATTCTGAAAAACACTGGACAGAATCTGCTGGAGTAACAAGAAATTTACATGGATTATTTAAGGGCATCTGTTGCTGTTCCACAATTATAGAAACATTACTTTTTTTCTCAGCCTCTTGCTTCTTTATCACACACTGTTCTTTTCTACTGATATCTGCATAAGTCTGAGAGCTCACTTTACATGCTAAATTCCCACTAGTGTTGCATAACACAGTTTTACTTTCACCCACAGACTGTTTGATTACATACTTGGCCAAGTGATCTGCAAACGTATTCTTGGGGAGATCTTCACCAATAAATTGCACATAAGTTTTTTTATCTATTTTTCTTGTAAAAAAATCTGTATACTCTTCTACTGCTTTTGTTACTCTAGATGAGGTTATGGCTTCATAAGCTTCATTTACTATCATATCTACCATAGTTCCAGAGAAAGTGTTAATACCTTTTGAACCACTTGTTAATTCCAAATTACTGTTCATTCCAGACCTGTTATTTGTTTGTTTGACATCATTTTGGTTATATAAGAGTGGTGGAGTACTTTCAGTACTTTGGCTGTGATCTGAAGTCAGGTAAATATTTCTGAAAGAAGTGACTTCATCTTCTCTCTTTCTGCTTGTGAAAAATGGATGAGTGGAGTCTTGGCATATTTTTATACTGTCATCAGAATTCAGTCCAGTGGATACTTTTGCTTTATAAGCATCAGAGGAAACCTGATTTTGACAAAGCGCTCTTCCAGCTAAGGGCACAGGTATTGAACTTACAACACCGGAGGTGCAAAACAGAGCTTGTTGTACTGTATATTCCTTCTTGGAATCTTGGATTGGATTCAGTGCTACCTGATCATCAAAATCAGGCAAAACTGTGGAAGTTCGTGTTGATTCTAACGTACTTTCTGCGCTCACATATTTAATATTATCCATGGAAACACTAATGGCTGCTTGTGTTGTGAAGGTCACATCAACCTGAGATAATTCAATAAAAGCCTCTTGAATGACAGATTCAGACAGATCTTTGGCATAGGATCTTACCACTTTGTCTTCATAGTCAAATGATGAAGGCTGCACAGCTGTAGGTGTCGATGGATACGAAAACTGGCATACTTCCATGATTCCTTCAAAAACAAGCTCTTCAGCAAGGTCTGCTGCAAACCTTGCAACTGTGTTGGTAAATATTTGTTTCTTTACGTGCTGCAGCTCTTTCAAAGCACCAGTTATAGCTTCGCTCACCAAAAAGTTTGCTATGCCATTAATGGCACGCTCCTTCAGGGAGATTGCCCTACGCCTTCCAATCTCATAAAAAGCCATCTGAAAGACTGAAGAAGTCAACCTAGCAGCCAAATGACAAAGCGCATTGGTGCATGAAGAAACGCCTTTTTGCAGGTCTTTAAATGCACTGCCAAAACTTTTTTCAACTAATTCAGTTGCAAATTTTTGAATGCTATCTCTAATCATTAATGACTTATGTTTAGATTTTGTTTGTTTATCTGACTCCTTACTAGCTTTCATTTGGAGATCAGCAGCTTGGCCTTTTTTCTCTTTTGAAGCAATCCCTTTGTGTTTCGAACCATTTCCTGCACATACTTGTTCTGATGAGGACTCGGAATGAAAAACAGAACCCAGTATTTCACATGAAACAGTATCAGCATATGCTGAGTAACTGTTATAAACTGCATTATGGTCATTTTGATCTGTCCCATCTCCACCAAGATTAATTCGACATAAACATTCTGAAGACCCACAGCTCCCTAATGGACTGAAAGCCGACGATCTAATAGGGCTGAACAAGCCTCCATTCTCTTCTCCTGATGCTTTAACTGGGCGAGGGGAATCCGGGACATCAAATACACTGCTATAGGGTGATTCTGGTTTACGAGGAGTTGGTTTCTTTACATTGGCTGGGAGAGTGGGACGATCAAACTTGAATTTCTGAGGATTCATTGAAATGCTTGCAGAAGACAATTGCTCATGTGCAGTCCTCCTTTTCTGGGAGGGATTCCCTAGGATGGGATCCCTAATGACTTTGCAAGAGTTTTCCAAGGCTTGTTCCAGCTCATCAAACTGATCAAAACTATCAAAAAATTCACTTACTTCTGAGTCTGAATCCTCTATACCATCTTTCACTACTGGAATTTTTGGCAGTTGGAGTTTTGCCTTCAAGCTTTTTTGATACCCTTCTTCATCTAAGAAGATGATGGGGCTTGGGCTGGAACAATCTGACTCAGAGGATTCAGCTGGAGAGGAAGAAAACAATGTTTTACAGAAAAAATTAACTCCTTGATCTGAAGGATTATATGGCTTATAGAAACTTCTCTGTATCCAAGGATCAGAAATTGAGGTTGTAACTGAATTTTTTACTGAGGACCGTTCCTTAAGTCCCAAAATATCAATCAAAGCAGATGATCTGGCAGATGACTTTCGACGTGCAGAACCCACAAGGATCTTTGAGTCAACAGCTTCTAAACATTGAGCAGGGATGGTCTGTGAAGCAGCATCTCGATGGTTTTGAGAAGTAAAGCTGCATGCACCTGAAGAATAAAAAAAAAGAAAGAAAAAAAGAAAAAAAAAGGAAAAAAAAAAAGACTGCTTTAAACCCAAGAATTTCCACAGAACTGCAGAAAACTGAGGACAGATTTTCATGGTAATTGCTTGGCTTGTTATTAGTGTAAAATGCAAACTGATCTTTCATGATTAAACCAAACTTTTTTTTTTTTTTAATCCTATTACAGTAATCTAATTATTGACAAAGTCATCTATTTTCTAGCTCACAAAGTAGAATGAGATTCTATTTCATCTGATCTGACACTAGTATTAGAATCTTTGGTTTATAAATTGATAAACCCTTGTGAAAATTAAATTTTCAGCTGCATAATACCCTTTACAAAACATGATGAATGTAAAAAATTTTGTGCTTATATTTACTTTCTCATGAAATAGCAACAGCCTGGATTTTAACTAACAATTTCTGTACGTCAACAGCATGAAAAACCTTACCAGCACTTTGCGTCTTTGAAGGCTCATCTTCATCTAAGTGTTCAAAAGCAGTGACAAAATCATCCTCAATTGAAGAAACTGACTGATTAGTGTCATCGTCTTCTCCATGGGATGTCTCTGTTTGCTGGTTTTGTGATGAGTTTATTTCCACTGCATATCTTATGCCTGTGGTATACTTGCTCAGCAAGGTAAACGTATAATCAACTTTGATCCTTGGGAATGAAGGAGACAGTCTCAGCACACAGAACACTTCAGAAAGCTGATTCTTGGAAAAGAAAGCAACAAGAAAACATACATAACCATCTCAGAATGATGTCAATTGTCAGGAGTAGGAAAGGAATCCTTCCATATATTTTTTGGAACAGTAAACTATTTCTACATATTTTAAAGACAAGAAAATGAATGGAATAGTTTATGTCTAGTAACAGCTAAAATCACTTACTCATTTTTTGTAACTTCTGCATTCTGAATAAATTATTTTAATAAAATAAACAAAAAAAGGATTGTGAATACAACCATGATAATATGTACTCAAGAATATATTAAAGAATGAATTTTAAAAATCTGTAGAGGAAGACAGTATTTCAAAGCATGTTTACACTAAATAGTACTTTAGTTTATAGGATACTTGTTTCTTCTTGGTATATTTTAGCTTATAGACAACATAATTAAATTTCACATGCATGATTAGTAAATATGGCTTTAAGAAGTTTGCTTTAACAAGATTTAAAATGGGGAATAATATAATTAACGTAATAATGGAAATATATTGAAAATAATGGAAATTATATCATTAACAGCATTTGTAATTGTAAATAGTTTTCACTAAAGAAAGAGCCCACTGAGTTTACAAACACCTGACATTATATTTTTTGGCACCTCTGTTTCAAGAAGTCTGAGAGGATGAGAGCTGTATCTGAAAAGAGCAGAGATGGGTAACTTGACAAATTTCATCTTGGCAGGGAAAGGGACTATAACCTAGCAGAAGCATGGGATCAGTAACCTAATTAAATATTTGTTGCACTTGAAAACACCGAGTTTATTTTGAGATTTTCTAACACTCATTCCAAAGAAATGACAGAAACATAAAAACATTAATACCAGTGTGGCCAAGATGGCCCATAAACAAAAGCAAGACAAGGTGTGATATGACACAGCTCTTTATGAAGCCAAATATGCTGCTTCTGTAATTAAAACATGCAACAAAAAAAAATTTTACCTGATGCTTCACGACGTAAGGTTTTGCCAATGTTTTCTTTACATCTTTTAGAAATATAACCTCATTTTCTTTTAATTTGAACAACTGGAGTGACTTCAGAACATCTGAAAGCTCTACAGAAACAGCTGCTAATTCCTGATTTAAATATACAAACACATTGAGAACACAAAGTGAAAAAATTAACATGTAAATGATAATGGTTTTGATCTCATATCCCCCCTAAATAGTAACAGCTGCTTATTTTGGTCAGGCTTCTCTTTTCTTCCCTATTTCTTATCCCATTGCCCACTTATTCTCTCAAATTGAAGCATAAAGCTCACATAAACAAGCTTTAATTCAGTCCACACTCATCTCCAGCTCACTCTTCTACCAAAAGAAATTCCACTGTTTCTCATGGGCCAGGGAAGGCTAAGAAGTCACACAGGAGAATCTTGTAAGAACTGAAAAGCAGCTGCACATCCTACAAGATACACAGCTGAAAAAGAAAACATTGAAGTCAGCTAATAAGGGTTCTCAAGAGACCTCTATATGCTCTTAGTGTACTTTGAAGAGTGTTACAAAACCAGGGAAAAAAAACAGAATTTATTTAACCATGATTTTGGGGAACACTTAGATTTACTTAATATAGAAAAGGCCTATAAAAGATTCACGACTTTTTAAACAATCTAAACACTACTGATCCATACGGTACAAAGCAAGTTTCCACAAACCTATTCAGCCCAGTTTTCTCTAAATTCCATCTAACTCTAGACAATACATAGTTCTTGCCCATACTTGAGAAAGTGTCTAGCACTATTAACATTTGACTTACTAGCAATATTAATACAACTTTGAACACAAATGGATTCAGAGTTTCTAGTTTTCATTTTTAAACACTGGCAAACTATAACAGCAATCTCTATCTACTAAGATCTAAACAAAGTGTTTAACTGCACTGTAAATATGTTATGGATTATACTGATATGTAAAATGCACTGGAAGATTAAATTCTTAACATCTTACAATGGCACAGCACAACTCAACTAGTTTCCTGCACTTCCCCTTTTAAAATAATGTTTCTTCATCTAACTCAGATGCAGAATAGTACCTCAAGGCATAACCATAAATACTAACTCTTGGTCTCCCACAAGGAATTCACAGCTAGTGGTCAATTCAATAAAGTGGTAAGCTGTTCTAGCCCATGTTATACAAAGACTGACCCATGTAATATTTTAAATATATATAATCATATTAAAATAATTATTTTAAACCTTCCAATGATATTTAAAACTTAGGGTTTAAAATGCTGAAGATGCATGTATTTCATTTCTTGAACACCAAAATTCCTTCATCTAGAAAACTAGGTACTAAGAAGTAACCATGAAGATTTTTTTGCAGTATAGATAGATATATACTGTACCTGCAAATGAGCAGTACTCATCTCTTCAGCAAAGCCTATAAATGTAATCTGTAAAATAAAAACAAGAACATATTGAAGTACAGAAAATAACTTGTTTTCTGCAGATATTGAAAAGTTAAAAATTCAACAGGCTTTACCATAAAGCTTCATTCTAGTGCCAGAAAAACCATACCTTAAGGTAGCATAGCTTGCTCAAACAGCTGCACACAGGCTTATGTTACGAACAGTTAATGTTATGCTACTTGACTTATGAAAGGCCAGACCAGACTAAAGAGCATATACAACATTTAAAACCTGCTATGTAGATTTTTTTCTAGTGGCCTATTGGCTGGTATATGCTGAGGAACACATAAAAGCCTCATTATAAGAAATACACACGATTTTGCAAAGATCAGTGTTCATCTGTCTGTGCTTCAGGATGGACATACATAAAGCAGTTCCAGTCTGAAGTCTGTCCATGCTAACAAACTGTGATACATTTGGATATACTGAAGAAAGCATAATGCCAACACATTATACAATTTACCATGCAAATTGATTAGCCTAACGCCAAAACAGAACAGATTACTTAAGTCACAAGTTTGCATGTAATACCCAAGCAGACAAACCCCGAAAGTAAAAGAATTAAAATATTCAACCTCAAAAAAAACCAAAACAAAACAAAAAAAAACAACCCTGGTCAGGCTCAGGAACCTGAAATACATCAGAAATGTCAGCTTTATCTCAGGTTTTTGTGCTTGTGAACAGGAGAGATATTTTATCACATATTGTCCCTCTCTTCTGTTTACAGGTGTCTTGTATCACTCAACATGAACAGATCAGAGTCAAACTTTGTTTCATGTCAGATTTCCCCAGTTCTCACTTAGTATTTTCCTAGTGACAAATCAGCAGGGTAACTGCATGGCCCACAAAAATCCCAAGGCATTTATTTTCAAAACAAGATTGTAAGAAAACAAATATTTTGCTTCAATTTTGTAGATACAGAATAAAGCACACAGATTAAATACTTCCACTGATGTTCGGACTTCAATATGGCTTGGATTCAACTATCTCAGAGCACTCTGCAAAGACTGAGTTTTATGAATTCAAGCCGCAGCTCATGCTAAATTTGTAGCAGCAACTCCAAGGTAGTCAGTTTGTTCTCAGATTTAAAAACAGCAAAGAACATCACTGTGTTTATAATCTCTTATTATTAACTGCTTCACTTGCAAGCTTATGCATACACAGAATCTCTGAAAGGCACAGAGCTAGAAAAAGAAATGGCTCAAGAACAATTCTTTTTCAAACTGTATTTGAATTTTCGTTTCATATTACTTCAATGTGTGACTGAAAAAAACAAACCCAAACAAAAAAAAAAACAACAAAAAACCCCACAAAATTTTGTTTTAAACTGAAGCTGTACTAAAATATGAAAAATTCTGACTTGTTTATTTCAAGAGGTCTCATACTGGGAAGCTGCAGTGCCTCAGAAAAAATATTCTTGTTTACATCCACTTATCCTTATTCCCATTATGACATCACAGATGAAATATAAATGAAACAATACTTCACAGTAACATTCCAAATAGCTCTAGACGAATTGCAGGTCGCCAGCACCACATTCACTGTGTTAACTATAAAATGATCCTGTCTGAGCAACGTGCCCTTCAACTCCTACATCTTATATCTGCAAGACATCTTTCGGCTCCTATGCCTTTTATCTGTACAGTGCCTACAATATGAACTGAATTGTTCCACAGAAGATGCAAAATACTAAACATAATACTAAAAACACTTTAAGGGACTTTAAAGGACTTTTTTGAAGGACTAAGAAAAAAGTAGCTCTCTTAAGAACATTTTGTTGCTGTTGGGTTTTTTTTTAAGAGCGTCTGTTCTTGTCTTTTTACATGCCATTTCCTCTTCCTCAAGATAATGATCCCAACCCTTTCCTTCTCCCATGGGATAACTCACTGTGCAAGATAGGGCAGTATGCAGGAGTCACAGCTTCACACAAATGAAGGCCAATCAGTCCATATGTACACTGATGGGCCAACAGTCTGCTGTCAAAGAGACTACACCACTGCAGAGTCTGACTTTTTTGCCTCAGTGACAACACTGAGTTAGATTTCTTTATTGTGCTCAAACTCCAGTTTTCACAGAAAAATTACCTTTTAATACCTCAAACATGTCTGAAGTTAGTATACCAGTTCAAAAGTTGCTGGGGAATGGGCAAAGAAGACAGAAAGATGAACAGACTGTAGAACAAGTCTTTTCTTTAAACTAAAAACACTGTATGAGACATTGCACTTGAACGTTACCATAACCCACAGGTACAGAGGAAATGAATCAAAATGGTACATGAAAACCTAAATTCTGTTTTTTGTAAGTCTAAGTAATTATCTTTGCAGTCCTAATAATGTTATTTTAATGTTATTCTGCATATAGGTGTTTTGCCCTATACTTTCATTAAGAAAAAAATACCTGTTCTGTGGCAGGATACTGACCCTCTTGTATTTCAACCAGAGGGCTCTTAATTGCTCGAGGTAATAAGCTAACTAAATATAGTCAGCTACCTTTCTCCATAGGGACCATCATTACAGGCATATGGAACTTGTTGCCACGTATCTGTAAGGTATTTGCTACAAGTCAGAAAAAAAAAAAAAAAAAAGAAGGGAGACAATGTTTGAAGGGTTTCATAGATCCTAGAGCATGATCTGTCTAAACAGACACAGACAAGGTTTTGCCCACTCCTCCACTGCTTAGCTCTTCTTCCTTACCTCTAATCTGTCACAGCTCTTCATCTTTCACAAATTCAGCTTCTTGCCAGATCCCCAAACATCACAGCCTCATCATCCAGCCAGTCCCAAAAATCCTGGTGCTATCCAGGAAATCCCTACTAATCTCTGCGGGTCACACAATCTGCCTCTTCCCTTCTTCCTGCTACTCATTTTCCAACTAGCAGTCTTCCCTAACTACTTCCTGAGTCTTCTTTTGCTTCATTTCTCCCCACCTCAGCCGGTCCACCTGGCTAGTTCAGGTCATCCTCTCCTCCTCTAAGCTTCTCATCAGGCCTGTCAACTACTACTCAGTAGTCTTCTGAGACACTTAATACAAGATACATGGTACACATTGCTTCTTACTTTCTTCTTTTCCCTTTGGAGAAGCTGCTGTTTGTCTTTTATCTCAAACAGGTCAAGTTATTCCTCCTCACGGCCTGAGATTTACCTAGAAAGTCCTGCATTCTGTCTAGGTCTACTTCTCCTCAGACCTTGTCCAGCTTTTGGCCCATGTGTATTAATGTAAAGAAAGTCTACATCTGCAATATTGAGACTTCAGCCTTCAGTGCGGAGTACTAGGCAAACAAGAGCAATTGCTAACTTTTACCTTTAGACCTGGATCCAAACCTTCTGCTACTTTGTTAGGATAAAATCTGGATCACAGGAGTGCTCACAAATGTATCAATCATTTACACATTTTGGTTTTTCAGTTTCGCAAATCCTACAAAGCAGAGAAATGTCATCTTGAAGTGTCACAGCTCTTTTCAAGACTACAGTGATGGAATTCATGACAGAATTCAAGAGGGGACACAGATTTTACAGCCAGTAACTTGCAGCATTGTCTACATTTATTATCCTGCAACTTCCCATACTGCTTCAACCTAAACTGTAGCATCCTGGTTTCAGCAGTAGCAGTCATTTTTAATCCTTCTTAGTAGCTGGTGCAGTGCTGTGTTTTTGACTTTCGGTCTGGGAAGAGCGCTAATAACACCGATGTTTTTAGCTGTTGCTCAGTAATGTTTACTCTGACCAAGGACTTTCTGAGCCTCATGCTCTGACAGGGAGGAGGAGAAGCCGGGAGGAAGCAGAGACAGGACACCTGACTCAAACTAACCAAAGAGGTATTCCACACCACAGCATGTCATGACCACTATATAAATTGGGGGCAGTTACCCGGAAGGGTAAGATCAGTGCTCGGGTCAGGCTGGGTATCAGTCGCCGGGTGGTGAGCGGTTGTTTTCTCTTCCCTTGTTATTTCCCTTATCATTACTATTTTTGGTGGTAGCAGCAGTGGTTTGTGTTATACCTTAGTTACTGGACTGTTCTTATCTCGACCCGTAGTAGTCACATTCTTTCCATCCGCCTCCCCATCCCACTGGGAGCGGGGGTAGGAAAAGGGGGGAGTGAGCTAACGGCTGCGTGGTTCTGGATTGCCGGGTGGGCTTAAACCACAACATGTAGTCACATCATAGCCACAAATACATACAAATGGTCAGTTTATGCCAAACCTCAATGTAATTTTCTTGTTCTTCCCGATTTAGACATTCGTCTGATGATACATTGCATAACGCTTTTCTGCTGCGTAGCAGTGACTTCATAGAGTGCAGTACAGCTTCACCGAAACTCTGAAAAACAATGAAAAATTCTATAAAAAAAATGCATTTTCAGTTTTGGATACAGGGTACATCCATCTATCCCCTGCCCCCCAGGGGTTTCCTAGCTTAAGTCCTATTTCAAATTACTTTGTACATAAATCACCAGGTTTTAAGTTAATATTTATTTCAGGACATGGAACTGAAACAGCTGTTTTCTCCAAGCAATATTTTTATTCCAAAAGTTAACGATTTAGAATTAAAAAAAAAAAAAAAAAAAGGTGAGAACATGCAGACTCAGAAAAAAGAAACAGATGAATCCAAGAAAAAATCCAAGCCCCACCTAATCCTTTCATCAAAGCCCGCACATGGAACTTTTCCATTAATTAGCTTTTCCTTAAAAAGAATGAAAAGCAACTTTACCCAAGAAAAGTAATGGAGATGGCTTTAAAAGAAGGGATGAAAACAAACAAATAAACTTCATAAGAAAATCCACATACATTCTCCTTTCCCATTCTTTGAAGAATACAAAACAACTGTAACTTAATCCCATGTAATATATGCAAGAATACACACATGGCTAAAAAAGGCTTAAGAATCTAAGACTTTCTCCCAGTGTAACAGAAGTGCAGCAGAACAAAAGAATTACCAGCACTTGTACCTGATAATCTGAACAGCACAAAATGACAGAACGACAAAAACTGGCTCACTCAGCTTACAAAAAAGACAACATCCTCTCACTTGCTTTAGGAAGTTAGAAACCCATTGGTTTTTATTTTAAACTTGTTATCTTCTCTAGCAAGTGGTAAGGCCAAGAAGAAAATAAGATCACGATATGGTTAAAAACTGTTCATCCAGTTATTTACTCTCTATACGCCTACCCTGTTAAAATGAAGTAAGAAACAGTGTGTCCAACTTTGCATAGCTTCTTATAACAATAGCAGAAGTGATAGATAGCCAAATTTAGTCAGTGCTTTGCATTTCTGATACTCCCACAGCAAAACAAATCCCTTTATGATAAAAAGTGATCCTATGTATCATACAAAGCTCAAGAAAGATATTTTTTTTTCCCTGTAGAAAAAAAAAAAGGTGTCAAGTAGCACTACATGGGAAGCCAATTTATTGTAGCATGGCCAGTGTCACCATGCTCATGACAATAAAAAAATCAGGAAAGCATTTCTAGAATGAACAGACAGAAGCAACATAGAAGCTTCACTTCAGGTTCCGTGAAATTGCCAAAATATATTTCAGAATGTTAGCAAATAAGGCTCAGATTACCCGCTGACAGCCAAGGCCAAGTGACATTAAAACAGTCAACACAGTCATTTTTATGGAAAAGTAACAGCTGAATTATTTCAAAATGCTTTTTAGGCAGTTACTGGGTCATCTGAAATAAATTAAGTGTTCATCTAATTTCAATTTTAATCTATTCTGTTGTCTCAACTTTTAGTTGCAATTTATCTTCATGCTTGAGTAATATATCCTTGTACTTTCCACAGTACGCTGACAGTGTCCTTCCCTTTGACTCTGAATCTTCCAAATCTACATACAGGTGGCTGCAACACTAATACTGCTCAAAGACTCCACCTGTAATTCCTCTTTCTCATACAAAAGTCTTCACGAAGCCAAACAAGCATGTTGAAATGCCTCATTTTCAGCTTCTACAATAATTTTATCAGCACTCAAAATAGTGAGAAAAAATACTCATACAATGTGACCTGATAAGCCTTTGCAGGCCAACAGCGATCCAGATTGAGAAGAGCTCATCATTATTCTCTAGTAGTTAGGTTTTCTAAGGCTACAAACTATTTAACTATTATACACATTATCTATAAGCAAGCACTCTTCCCTAGTTTTTAACATCCTGAGGGGCAGGACAGGTAACTAGAACAGGAGTATCATATTAGGGACTACTGAGGTGAAGGAATTTCAAGATTCTGGAGATCACTAAGTGGAAGTGGGAGAAAAAGAAAGATGCAACATTCGGAAAAATCCCTCTCAGGTCTGGAAGAACCAGCATGCAAGACCGTATGTAGGTCTGGTAGCACTCTGATGGTGGCACAACATAACTGAAGAGATAAAATATACATATTTAAAAAGAAGAAGGAAGAAGTGATGCCTGTTTTTAAGATTATGTTAATGAATATTAAAAAGTTCAGAACATGAAGAGAATAAAGATGTGGAAATTAAAGGGCATAATACATACATAGAGAAAAGATCTTATCTATCTGGCCTTACATAGATTATTTACACTTAAAAAATGAAATATATAGTGAGTTAACGAAACCACAAAAAGACGACTTTACTGAACAAGCTGTCCCATTTGCTCAAATGGAGATTACAAAGGGGTTTTTTTGAGGGTAGATTTAGGTCAGTAACCCAGTAACCAGCTTTTTCAAAATTTGTCTTGAGACTGAAGGTAAGCATCAACTCCGCTAATAAATTTAAAAAGCAAAAAAAAGTAAGAAAAGAAAAATAAATAAGTACATAAAATCTGATGATAGTTCAAGTACGCAGGTGTCACCAGTTGACAGGAAGAATTGCAAATCATATAAGAACAACTTGCATTTTAAAATACTCTCACATTGTGCACCTGTAGGAAGTACAAAGTTATGTCCTTAAAAACTAAAGGCAACCTTTAAAATACAATTGTGAATTCACAATCTAAGAAATAAAAGATCCGAGTTGACTTCTTGATCATGATATAGCAATGAATGGTCAACGTGATACAGCACTGAAAATAGAAAACATGACCCCAGTACACATGCTTTAGTGAAAGAACTGACATCAGAGTCACTGAGAAGGACATCCTGTGTAATTGCACATACAGTATCATCCACATGTAAAAAGAAGATTAACTCACAACAGGCACAGAAAGTAGGACTATGAAGGATAATCACTGGAATGCAGAGGCTTTCATATAAAAGCAGACTAATACCTTAGTTTACACAGTTTCCAAAAACCAAGGCTAACAGAGGACAGATCACTAACTGTAAAAAACATCACAAGGGTGAGCATCAGCAACAGACAAAAAGTATTCAGGCTGATAAATAGTGACATCGATGAAGAAATAGGTGTGAATTTGCACTGAATAGCTTCAGTCTGGTATTCATATTACAGCAGTGTGGTTCAAAAAGAAACCACAGTAAATGAGGATTTTTTTCTCTCTTCATTAATTGTGAGACTATATTTAATGACTTCTTCAAATTGTTACCAAAACAGTGCTTGTGACAGCAAAGGCCTGGCCTCAATTTCAGAGAAATCCTCCTATCCCATACACAAGAATGAAAGTAAGTTCTCTCAAAGCTCCAGTCCAGGAGACATGCCATTAAAAACTGAAAATCAGCAAGTTCTCAGGAATATCATATCCTAGTTTAGGTAAGGACAAGAGATCATCTTCAACAAAAGAATGCCATTCGTTTGTGTAAATAGTACAACTTCTTCCAATATACATTAACGTATGGGGAAAAAAAACCCCAAAACAACAACCAACCAAGCAATCTATAAAGCGCTACTTCCAAGGCCTGTGTATTTCTTCCTCACAAAATTCTAAAGTAATATGCCTTGCAAGAAAACCTATTTCAATCCAAGCACAGATTTCAAAATTATGTGCATTTGAATGAGACAGACTTGAAGAATGAAAACCTCTAGCTCAAATGAGCAATTCAAAGTTTTGCATTGTCTCCTTTGTGGCCAGCAAATCAAGAAGTCATTATGGATCCTTCACAGTATACTGGAGGAAACTCTATACTAATGAATTGTTTTAAAACAACTGCTCCCTAAACATTTCAAACAATCCACAAATCTGTAAGGTGCCATGATCTGCAGAGAAATCAAGTCCAGTGTTGGAGAGTGGTATTTAACATTTACTCTGCTCTTGCATAACAAAGCAGCTATTCCTGATTTCATGTGCTATAAGATTTAAATTGACTAAATATCTTGAAGTCATTCTGTAAAAATGGAAACTTAGGCTTCAAATGTGCATACATAGCCATACACTGATTTTTAAGAGCTACTACCGCAACAACCCCTGTTAAGTACTGCAAAGAGGACATGAATCAGATTGCAAGCTGTAATTCAACAGAAGATGAAACAGTGTGATTCTGACCATCCTGCTGTCTGGGTCTGTGAGGAAGAATCGAAGTTCCACACTATAATCTAAACAGCTGCCCCTCAGGGAATCATCAAGAGACCAAAACACTGGAGACTGGCTGGATGAAAATGAAGAATTCTGCAGTACAACTAAAAAGGGTCAAATTCATGTTCCTAGAGCCACACAGTCCAGAATGCTCATTGGCAATTAATAGAGCAGTTCACAGAGCTAATATTTTAGGCAACCATTAGAATCAGTGAGGAATCACTGGCCACTGCCATTCTTAGAAAGATGTTTTGCAACTCAAAGACCTAAAAACCTAGGGGGAGTTTGTTGGCTTGTTTGTTTCTCAAATTGAAGAGGAAAAACAAATAAAGGGCAGACTGAAAAAGTCCTCTAAAATCCACTGCATATTCAGATTAAGAATGCAAAATTACTGTGGTTACAGAACTCTCTTTGAGCTGCAGATTTCTCATAAACCAGTAAAATAAAAGTTTTTTATAGCATCTGTCTTACAGTGAAAGAATATCACCCACTATTACAAATTGCTTAATGTACAGCAGTTATTCCATATCAAGATCTGGAACAAACGTTTACCTGCCAGGCAGTCTCACAATGCTTACCTTTGCATTCAAGCAGTTTCTACAGGATATATATCACAGACACAGTTTCCTTAAATCAACAAAATTCTCCTTATGGAATAAAAGACTGCAATTTTCATGTGATAAGATACTTCTTTGCCCAGTTTCTCCTCTCAAGCATTGCACGCAGTTGCCAATAAAAAATTCATTAGTAATCCAGAAAGACCTAGAAAAATCTGTATTTAACTACTTCAAGAAATATGACTGAATAAATTTGTTCTTTCAGGGTAAACTGTAACTTTCATCTGAGTAAGTGCTTACAGAAGTTGCAAGAAAGTTTGAGGACTATTTATATTCTCCAAGCTAAAGTGACAAATTTTAAAAGAATACATACATAAATACTGTTTAAAAATAAAACAACCAACACTTAACAGCTCTCATAAATGCTAGACATATTTTCACCAAAGTACTGCCTAGAAGTTCATGTAAATACAAGAATAAGCCAGTTAAAAAAACAAGATCTGAAGATAAAGACATTACAATAAGCCCTAATATAGACTTTACAGAAGTTTTTGATTAACACTATATATTTACATTTTATTACATATAACTTGAAAAATCAAAATAAAAAGCTATACTCCAATAAAAAAGGCAAATACATCATTTTATCATATCACCTTAAAACTAAAGGCAAAGCAAAAAACATGCACCCTTTCCTTAAATTATTCTCCCAGTTCAACTACGCTAAAAATGTCAAAGCATAAAGCAAAGGCAGCTCTTTTGCCTTGTTAGACAGCCAAAATTAAAACATATAAAGAAAAAAAAATACTCAAAAAAACCCCAAACCCCAACCAAACCTACCAGTTCACTTGGTTCATTACTAGATTGCTGCAATGAAGACCAAAAAGCTCTAACATTTTTTTTTTATTACATACATACATACCTTTTTCACAGATATTCTTGGTTTCACCCAGTTGCCCTGAGCCCTGGCACAGAGATCCATGATTTCACCAATCTTCGTATTCGATGAAAGAAGTCAGCTCAGAAACACCTACGAAAAACATTTATACTTGATTTTATGTTTCCCCACTTAGTTTGTATACATTTTGCAAATGCAAGTAGCCAGAACAAACACCAATGAAAGCATTTTAAAACTGAGAAAGATTAAGCAGCACACCATCCATGCTGATTGCTGCCTTTAAAGAAGTGCTGCCTTAATGATGCATGAAATGTAAAATACACACCTTACAGTTAGTTCCAACTTATTTTCTTAGCTACATTTCAAGGCTGCATGGGGTGGGGAGGGAT
>WYDI02030438.1:0-42599 GCA_009867235.2 Psittacus erithacus
CCCAAGTCCTTCTCTGCAGGGCTGCTCTGAATCTCTTCTCTGCCCAACCTGTAGCTGTGCCTGGGATTGCTCCAACCAAGCTGTAGGACCTTGCACTTGGCATGGTTAAACTTCATAAGGTTGGCATCAGCCCACCTCACAAGCGTGTCAAGGTTCCTCTGGATGGGATTCCTTCCCTCCAGCATATCAACTGAACCACACAGCTTGGTGACATGGGCAGACTTGCTGAGGGCGCAAGAGATTAAGATATTTAGTACCTACAGGTCTATCATGATACTAGCAGAAATTTAAGGCTCCAATCAAAACAGCTTTCTATGTCATAAAGCACAGTCACAAGCAGCTAGCACAAGTCCCACAACAATACAACCAGATGGCCAGAGCCTATTTCTATGGCTCCAGTTGAAGTAATTCAGTCCATTCCCTCCTCATTTGCTCCAAGAAAGGGCTCTGGACAAAGGCAGGCACAGCAAGAACCCAAAAACCTGCCGCAGCTGTGAACTTGGAGGGCAGATTCACTTGAGATAATAGATTAACAGAAAATTCAGTTATAAGGCTTTTCAGTATGTCATTTTCCAAATCTTTCCAACATTGCACTACTCTCTCCCTCCCTTAAAAATTACTGTCTCTCTCCTGATCTAGTTATCACATTATCCAAAGCAGTCAGGCTCAGATTTTCATGCAGAACTATACACACATCCTCTGGCCAGCAGACAGATATTATCCAACTCTTACAAATTGTGAGTTACACAGGATCTTCAAGGCCACTGTTCTGGACCAGATCTCACTGCCCAGAAACTGCAGAAACATGGAAATTAAGCACGCACCATTAGCGTGGGAGTGTTGACAACAGAACTCCAGTAAAACAACATCCTGATGCAAAACTGAAGATGTCTGCTAAACTAATCTTTCCCTTGAGCTTTCTCAGAGAGTCACATTCTTGTGTGTTCACTTTCCTGAGTCCTCCTCCCCCCATTTCCTTGAAAAATGGCTTCTTTCACTGTCATGTGTCTATTACCACAAGTCCAACCACATTCACTTACAGACTCTTAGCACTATTACAATACGTGGACCTTAGGACTATCATACCAAGGAGACAATGATGCAACAGCAACCACAGCCTTTGCTTCTGGAGCCAAGTGTCAAAACTGCTCAATTTCACAGTCTGTCAAAAAGGCAATAGGACTCCATGGATGTGGAGATTCTTGAATTCCCACAAAGTTTAGAAAGTCTTATTTAGCCACACAGACACAAGACAGCTTTTGCATTCAGCAAGTAACTACATGCATCGCCAGAACATTTAACAATTCATTTTTTGGCTTATAGGTAAACACAGGTTTTACTCGACTTTTAAATTTCAGGTTTGCTACAGTACCATCAAGTGAGACTTTAGTAGTGGCAATACATGAAAATACATTAAGTATTTCTAACGTCTCATTGCATAATGATAACACACCTTCATCTTTTCTAGTAGGCTCCTTTACCCTTGTGCAGAAAAATAACACTGCTCATTTTTTCTTAACTTCAATATAATTATTCTGTATGCCTGGAATAATAAGGAGACAAACAAATGGACTTGAAGGAAGCATATGAAAATCCAGCTCCGTACCATTTTGCTTAGCTTCAAGTGTTGCCATCTACAATTACAAATATGAAATACAATTAATCAGCCTATTGCCCAACCGCTTCCACCTTCCGCATATATTTAACTGCCAGTCTCACTGTCTCCAGTAATACCTTACATAAATCCTTAAAGTTGTAACTGTTTATCTTTGCACACTTTGCAAGTGGGTCACCTCAAAGCACAACAGGTTTCCCCAAGATTCAGGTGCTCAGGGAACACCATTAAAACTCTAGCTAGTTTTTATGGACTTCACAGTTGACCTAAGTTTCTTTGTTAATATAAACCCTCAGTCTATGTCACTGAAAAAGTTACAAGCCTGAGAAAGCACGCAGACTGATGGATCCTGAAGAGGCAGTCAACACCAATTACAAGTTGTTTCTTTCTCTTACAGCCCATGTTATCTTTAGTTGCCTAGTCTAAAAGCCATTAACACAGCCAAGCTTGAAGGCAGCTTGAAAAAGGCTACACTGGAAAGTAGTCAGTCTGGTTGGAAAGTCTGCTTAGTTTACACATGCTTACAGAAAGAATGACGTATTTCAAGTGGGCTTTAAAAAAGACAATTTTTTGAAAAGGCTGGTTGATCAGATTAACACATCACTGGAGGCTTGAGGCACTCAAATGAATATTGCACATTCCATCAGGAATTTCCAACAGGCTTTCCTTCTCCAGAGGCTAATTCGTGGGGAAACAAATAGCAAAGCATGAAAGGTTCCTCTGTCAGCTCTATACACTCACTGCTCTCTTAAATAAAGAACTTATGATTTGAATTCCATGTATTTTGACACATTTTCCATTTGCTCCATCCATTTCACTGGAATTACTTTAACCTGTTTGCTTTTTATTAACAATATACATTAACAATACTCAATAGAAGAGCCAAAATTTTACCATATAGATTCCATTTCCTTACTTTTTACCTACTGTGACCTCAGTTCAACTTAAAAGCAGAATGTAAATGAAATAATGAAAAGGACAGTTTAATATTGCGAAGCTAGTAAAACACACTACTCAGCTATGAAAGATAAACGTTAGCATATACAGCGCACCTCAGTATCAAGTCTGTAATGGGACTTAGAAGAAAAATGCTAAGTATCTTGCCTACAAATGCTATCAAATTTATTTCCAGCATTAAAAATTTTATATTTCATTTTTCTCTGAGAAGAATTGCGGATATATGAGTATGTCAAATGCATATGCGCACCTACATAAGAGGAGAAGTAATTTGTGCAAGGTAAAATATTTTGAAGGGTATCAAAAAAGGTGAAAAGCACATCTGAAAGGCATTCATGCTTTTCAAGGAGCTGGAAGGAGAGGCAGAAATTAACAGGAAAAGGAGACGTGCCTGCAGCCTTCTGCTGAACCCCAAAGGCACTTTCATTATATGTAGTCACACCGCCACTGCCTGTAACTACTACCCCACCCATAAACACTTGTGGACCAAGTACAGAAAGCCACTGTAGAAACGGAGTGGAAGAACAGGAAAGAGGGCTGGAGAAGATCAGGAGGAAGGGCAGGGCAGGGCAAAGACTGAACTCACCACAGTGGCAGCACAAAACCCAGACTCAGGTTTATCTGCCTTGCATCTGCTTGCACATGTTGACATTGACCCAAGACTGTATCGCACTCCTACTGCTGCCAGTTTAGATGCTCTGCTTTGCAAACAGCAGCTAAGATCACCCTAATTGTTTGAGACTTGTTCAACACAGAGAGCAAAAGTAAGGTATCAGGCTTACTGTGGAAAAGGGGACCATAGGAACTCAAGAAGATAAGCATGTCTAAAAAGAGCTACTGCAGTTTCACCAAAAGGCAAACTCGTTGAAGTCCACAGGGAAGAACATAACACTTTGGTCACTGTTATTCTCTGGTAGAAATTCAGATGACTGATGGTCAGTTAAAGAGTAATCTATTAAGATAATGCCCTGCAAATGCTGCAAATGATTTTTGGCTAAACCAGAACTTTGTCCAATTTCTGTTTCAATCTTGAAAGCATCAAAAAAATCTCACCTGCATTACAGTCTGAGATCAGAACAGTAAACTGCTACTACCTGGAGGCTGGTTAGGGAAGGGCTACTCTTCGCTGTGAGAAAGGAGGAAGACCAGAACAACAGTGACAGGGTGAGTGAGAGAGGAAAGGAACTTCCCCTCACACCTCCTGAAGAAAAGTCTAGCATTATACTAGCTTTATGGGGGAAGAGTTACTGAATGGATTCAATATCCAGATCATCGGAAGGCTGACATCAAAAAACTTCCTACCAGCAAACTCACAGTGTAAGCTGGAAGAAATCAGCTGGAAGATATGCGGTTAGGATGTAGCTTAAAGAACAGGAGAATGACAAGCAGGAACACCAGAGTGAAAGACAAAGAGAACCTGAGGAGAAAGCTGTGTCTGAGTGTCAATGGATAAGTCAAACAAGAGCTACATGAATCACAGGGTCTGAACCATAAGACTTAGAAGCACTGAAACACCTGTCTAGGAAAAGCCAGAAGCAAGAGCATTGTCTAAGCACTGGGTAGATTTGAAATCGCTTTGAGAAACACTGCAATGTAGAAACCCTCAGCCCTGACACCTGGTCTTAATTCTTCCTTTGGCAGTGTATCATCTCCTGGTCCTTCCACAGCTGGTCTGTTGCAGAGTTCTCCTTCTACCAAGGTCTGAACAAATCATCTGCTTTATTCTCTTTACACTTGGAAAGGAGCTGCAGAAATCACCTGAAATGTTGCAGCACATTTTTCCTTCAAGATGAACACAAGCATGTGATTAAAGAAGAAAAACGTGCATGCCGTGAGGTTTGCAGCCTTAAACTTGGAGAACACATTTCCTTCTAACTGCCTTGCTTTTTGTTCCTAAGTAATTATTACAGTCAATATCTTTGAAGTCTGTAATTCATATTCTTTAATCTACAGACACAATGGCTTTTTATTAATATTAGTGAAGAGAAAAAAATCATTGGAGATAACACATCTGAAAATTTAGTTTGCACCTACAGACACATGAAATAAGATTGAACAATTTTAATACAAAAAAATTGTTTGAAATTCACAGGAACATAAAAATAACGATGTATCACGCATAACAGTAACATACAGGCATGGTAAGCTTAGGTGATAAGCAGGACCTTTGGGCACCCAGAGGCAGAGACTGAACAGAGCCATGGTGGTTCCTGCCCTCCCTGCAGCATTCCCAGCTTCACTGGGAAGGCAGCTGAGCTTCTTGCAAAGCAACATGTGAAAACACTGTACAGTCAGAAGTTGTTTCTGCAGCTGAGATGGGCCAGCACTAGCAGGAACCACAAAAAAAAAAAAAAATATGGAGATGCAACATCAGGCTCACAAGCTAGGATCCCATCCTAAAACCTCTTAGCCTTGCCAACTGTATCAGTCTATGCAGGTATAGAAAGGCACAGGGAATGGAGATGCACCTTCTTTGTTCTTGCTTCATCAGTAAGATGACACATTTTCCACAGGAGGAAGGCTGACTCAGTGTATCCATGCAGTTAACCAGTTTAGGGGTAGTCTTAAGTCAGCAATAACCTCACCACTTGAAGCCTGCTTGGCTGTCTCCATTTTGCAGTAGGCACGCAAGTGCTTGCAGAGCTATAGGAGCTGATAGTACTGGCTCCAGGGTAACCTTTTCCCAGTACTCCCTGCTAGGTCACCTCAGGAGAGCACCACACAGGCAGGCAAACATTGCTTGTGGGGCAATTGCCCACATTACTTCTGGACAACTCCTGCTCTTATTTATAGACATGCCCAGTAACAGGAATTATTTTTAACTTCATCATCAGGAGTTAGAACCACAGGAAAAAACAAAACCACAAAAGGTTTAAATTTCTAATCTTTGGCAAGGTTTGGAAAGAGCAGAAAAATCCCCACCTTTTCACCCGGTACATCCAGTACCTAAACATGAAAGCTCGAGACTGCTCCAAGTGACAATGACACATCTACTGTTGTACCTATAGTTGCAAAATAAGATTCACAGTGAGCCAGATGTTCCTTCTGACTTATCAGTAAACCAAGTACTTCTATTTCCGTAACAAGTCACTGACAACTGCACTCACAAGAGAAGTTTTCACCCAGGTCATACACTCACAAGTATAACCACATTCATTCTACTAAATTCATATTTCCTCTAAACTGTCACAAAACTTTGTCAATCTCTCATCTTGAAGATCTTCATTCTTCAGGTTACTTGCTTGTGTCCACTTTATAGCCTGCTCCAAAAATTAAGGTTTGGTTTAATGCAGCATGTACTGACAACAGGGCAGCCTCCTTGATGCTTTCAGTCCATTTCCACTAGGAAACCACTTCAGCGACAACACTGAACATCAACTGACAAAAACATTGTGTAAACACCTCAAAACAAGCATTCTGCTTGGAATAGAGTTAGAATTACCAAAACCACCAAACTAAAGGAACCGTAACTAGTTTTCAGTCACTGTTATGGCAACCATAGTATGAGCAACATGCATCAAATTAAGCTACATGTCTGCAGTTTTGAAGTCTGCCAAACAAGGAAAGCCGTATGCATTGACTCTTACAGTCTTCTGTGTAGCTGCAGTCCATTTCCTTTGTTGAAGTAGTACTTCAAAAATCAAGACTTTTGCTAGGACTTGTAATGGTTCTTCTTCCAGGTTTTGCCTTGGTTTCCAGCTCACACACTATGGTCAGCCTCCTTATTACAAAGCATTCACAGCTGCTACAGGGTGCAGAGCAGTCAAAAAATAGCCACTCCATCAGCAGTACCTTACCCATGTGAATCTCTGCCATTCCTGAACTATATAGGAAATATTTCTATAGAGACCCAGTGTCACAATAAGCCTTGTTCATCATCAGTATTTCTACTTCTCCTGGCCTGCACACTAAAGGCTGTCGAAAGTGAGCGCAGGTGGAATACTTCTACATAATTGGTAACAGTTTTCATGCAAATGATCAACTTCCAAGAAACTCTATAACTTGAGGAAATTAAATTATAATAACTTGATCAGATGCAAATTTGCATCTCAAACATGACCAAGAAGATAGCACAGACCAATTCTGTTAAGAGCCCAGAAGTCTTGACTGCTCATTTTCTGGTCCTTCTGGGGAGTCTAAGATAGGCCTGTCAATGGGCAACATTTGCAGCCTGCACAGAAGCAGCCTACCAGTCAGCACCCTTCCACCACTGTTTTAAAGAAAAAGGGTACAGATGAATGCTATAGAAATCTGCCTCTATTTTTATCAGAAGCCTCTGTAAACATTTATGGAACTACTTGATTTTAAGTGGGGGATCAAAAAAAAAAAAAAAAGGAAACCACTGAGTGTTATTGCCATAGTTCAGTGTTAGAGGTAACACCAGCCCTTATTTTGCCTGCTAAGAAATTTGATTCATTTTGTTTTGAAATAGCTCACAACTGTGAAATCTTCAGCAAAACAATGTGCTCCTACTTCTCATGATCTGTATAAAAATAGAAACTGGAGCTTGCTTTACACGTGATAAAAGCTGTGTATTTACTGGAGCACTCTAACACAACTTTTAAATATCATTACCATTGTCAAAGGTAACATAAATTCAAAGCAGCAGTCAATCACATCCAACATCCAATCCTTGCAGGCAAGCTGTCTACCTAACTTCAGCAGTGGGCTGCCATGCAATTTTGAATGCCAAACCAAGGCTGGTTCATCTCCCAGCATCTACTAAATCATAATGAAGAAATCCATGCTATGGTCTGAAAAGCATTATTCAAAACAACTTCTGAGCTCAGATATAGTGAAATCACATTTACTAAGTGCCTGGTTTTGTAAAAACAGCTGGTAATTTTTTCTTGGTAAAAATTCTGCCCCAGATTGATCTAAATGTAATCCCTCCTTTCCCCTGGACTCCTTATTTTTCCTTTTCAGTTACACCACCACATATCCATGCTGATATTTCAATGCATTAGTTGTTCTGCTAGACTGTATTGAGAACATATGGAATTTAAGACTTGTTTACCACTGAACAGGGGCCAGACTGTTATTGCTTGGGTAAATCAGTTGGGCATGAAGAACTAAAAATCCCAGAAATAAGAAACACATACTACAAGTGACGCCTCACCCCTGCATTTCTGGGGTCCTTCAAGTCAAGGGTAATTTTAACAGCAGAAGAGGGCTGGAAAAATATCTTGAATCTTATTTTATGTACAAAAAGCTTTTACTTTTCTTTCTTGTTCAAGCAATCTAGTATTTAGACAAGTATTTCTTACAAGTTTCTTACTGCTGCTGCATTGCCTGCCAAACACTGTCATGCTTTTACTGATACTTAGGGATTGAAGCTACAGCACTAGAGACTAGATTCCCTCAAAAACATTTCTGTAACCCAAAACTCCCTGGGCAGCAGGAGAGCTGAGAGCTGCCTCAGTCCAGGCAGGCAGGCAGGCAGGGCACCAGCAGCACCACAGTAGAGGCACCCAAGGGGAGCCTGCACATTTTGTTGCCCCACTGCACACACACTTTCCAAATCTCTATGTGCAGCAGTAACACAAATCAACTCAACCTGCCATTCTCCATACCACTTGTACTCTTCCCTGCTCCAGCTACTACATCATGTTGGCAGATCTGTCTGTGGGTTCGTGCTGTGAGCCAGACTGGGAATCTAATCCAGCCAAAAATAATCCCATAGAAGGAGTCGAGGTTGCTTCTTCCACTAGCAGAGCTGACTGAAAACATACACCACAGCTTCAGGGTGCGGCTCCAGAGCAATTTAAACACATTTAAATTCTGGCTGCCACAGTCCCACCTGGCCAGAAAGTCCCCCCTGCCTCAGGCCAGCAACCAGACCTACAGCCAGCCCCTGCAGAGGCCTGATGTGACTGCTAATCCAGCAATGCAAATCAGCTCTGCAAAGAGATTAGCCTCTTTACACATTAGGTCTCTGTGCCATTGTAGAAGTGCTGGCGAGAGGGGAAGACCACAGCAGCCTGACACAGCAGCTGAAGGCACCTTGGCAAGTTGAGGTTGCTGAAACCTCACCAGTTGCAACAGTCTACGGCAAGGCGGGAGCTGGCACTGCAGTCTAATTCACACCAGTTAAAACCAGCAACTTCTCTCAAGAGATAATAACCCTAGATACAGAATTGTGCTTTTGGAAAAGCAAACCAGTGTCCTTGTTTAAGCTTTTTATTTTATTTCTAGTAATTTCAACAAGACTATTAAACATATATCCCCTGTACTTACCTATGATTGCCAAAAACAACTTTGAAACATTGACACTACAACCTTGTGAAAGTGTGGTTGCCTTAATGAAGTGCATTTATGTATAGAGTTCGTACATTTCCCATTCTGACTGCCCTTGTATTCATCTGTGCTGTGCTTCCAGAAGCTGTGAGGCTCTGATCCTGCAAATGTAACCAGTGTACTGAGCAGCTTTACAAATCAAGCATAATGCAGGAGATACCCTTAATTTTCAGCTGGAATAGAAAGTAGAGGATGGATAGCATGCATGATTACATATTTCCCTTCAGACTTTGAGCCTGGTAAAAATCTGTTTAAGTACTTTGCTATGTGCCACAAAAGCTTCTACTGCACTTTGAAAGAAACAGGTCAGAATCCACAGGGGACAATTTGCAGAGACCACATCCTTCATCACCCGCCTTAGCTGAAGCCACAGACTATTTTGCCTGATACACCCAAGCCAGGAGAAGCATCAGGGGTGAGGACAGTAGTTTCTGCCAGCTCAGGCAGGCACCACACCTTGAGGCAGCAGGTCCTCAGGGTCTGGAAGCAGTTTGCCAGCAGTTGCGAGTCAGAGCTCTAAGGTGCTCCTTGAATCTGACTCCTGAAGAATTCATACCTGGCCAGCCTCTTAACTTTGGCAATGAGTGATGCCTAAGAACTGACATAATTCCTCCAGGTAAGTTTTTCTTGCTACTGCATGCTCATTTGAATGAAATAGTAATTCAACACTGAAATTGGCCACCAGCACAGGTTCTTAACAGCTATTTGCTTATGTGTATCAGAAGGTATTTAGGAACCATGCAGAGCTTGTATGAACACCACCTGGTTCAGTATATCTCTTGCTGGGTAGCAAGGAAGTTGATTAAACCAAAGCATCTGTGTTCTATGCTCAAGACCTCCATGCAAGGACCATGGCCCCATCCCCTCTCTCTTCCCCACCACATGGACCACCCTGACACCATACCAAGGCCCTTGTTCACTACCAAGCACCCTGCAGGCACTGCCTACCCCACCAGCCTATCACCACCATAAACCAGGCTGGTATTTCAGCAGCTGGCAAAACTCAACCAGAGCAGTGCCGGGGCAAGGTGCTGGTCACCAGCACAAACCTGCCCCTGTTCAAGGGGCTCAACAGCCCCCATTTCTCCGCAGCTGTGAAGATAAGGCAGTATGTGTCCTGCAGACAACCCTTTTCGAAGCCCAGCTGGCACCAGGCTGAAGAAGATGATACTGTTTTCTGAGAGTGAACACCAAGGCGCAGGAAGCACTGACCCACGAATGAGCTATGCTGGGCGCAGCTCTCACCCCAGCCCACCTCATCAGGGATCAGCAAAACAGTACCTACATCCAGCACTCTTCCCTTCCCCAGGATGCAAGCATTTGGCCTCAGCCCTCCCTAATCATGCTCCCCAGGATGGGTGAGCACAGCTTCAGCCCTGCCCAGCACTTGTGCCTTCATTCTGCAGCATGTGGCACTACAAGGATGCCTGATCCAGAAAAAAACCTGCCGAAACCGCCTGAACAAGAGAAGCAAACAGCAGGTTAATAATTTCCTGCAAGGAGCAGAGCGCAGGAGAACACACTCGCTTATCATATCACTGAAATATGACCCACAAATCCTGCCTATCACTGCCAGGCTTTTTTTTTTTTTCACCTTACATGTAAGGTCATTCCTAGTAAATCATAGTCAGCTCAAATCAGCAATAGTATCAAGCAAATCCTGAGCTAGAACTAGGTAACTGAAGCACTGCTTAACGGAAGAGGAGAGCTGCATATCTGCATACTTCCCATTCCCTGCCTCAAGTATTGGATTTGATCGAGCACACTTGTGTATGCTATAAATCCTGTTTCCAACCCAATATTAATATTTCCTGTTTCAACAGCATTCAAGTAGCTTTAAGCATGCTGTAACACAGCTCCGTCCTTTCTTTACTAAGAGACTTCAGGGGAGATGAGTCTGCTTTGTGCAAAAAGCACACAGAGAACCACTCCTACCAAATAAATTATGTGCACTTGGTTAAACAAAGCAGTAAAACTTTTCAAGTTCTCATTCAGCAGTTTAATTATTAGCAATCTACAAAAGAGTTGAAGAGATAAACAGTGTATTTGGTTGCCAAATTACACCCATCAATAAAAAAGGAGAAGTGTTCTCATAAGCCACAAGTGCTACAAGAAAGTATACGCCCAAAAGAATATATATGCATAGGATACAGCTAAGGTTCTGGGTGAGGGGTTGTTTTTTGGGGTTTTTTGCCCTTTTTTTTTTTTTCTCTTTTTGTTTTCCTAAGCTTTGAAATACCCATTTGTTTTCAGTTAGAAAAATCCTATGGAACTTTTGCCAAAAGACCTTTCCTCCCCTCTATTAAAAAATAACCATTTGTTTCCCTGAGCTTCATAGACCTAGAGATAAATTTATAGTTTCTGAAGTTAAATGCTTTTAGAAAGCTACTAGTTTTCAAGCTTTCACATCCTGCTGAAGAAAGAAGCCAGGTGCAGTTTCATAAAAAGGTGTAGGCTCTGTTTCACTTTAGATTTGCCCTGCTTGTTTAGACAGGCAGCTTTCTCTCCCGAAGCTTCATGAAGTTTATTTGTCTCATCTCCTACACCTTAGTGCCAAACAGAAGCAGCCGTGGGAGCCAGGACCAGAAGTACAAGCAACGCCCTTATCATGGATAGCAAAGTCAAGCTTCCCCTGTAGTTACCCATCTACACCCAGTGAAGCTGGCTTTCCAGCTTCAGCAGGAGAGATGGAGTTTTCTATAGCTGCTTGTCTCCATTAGATGAGTTTGGTGGTGCTGAAGCACCTCGTTTCTCTACCACTCGACATACAGTAACCTGGGATGTATGCTAATTCAGTTACTCTGAACATGGAAATGTCTGAAATCCTTTGTAAATCCAGCCACTCATGGCCTCACTCCTCACTCTCTGTAGGTTTATTACATTCCTGGAAGAGTGGTGAAAACATTCAGACATTTATTTAGAACTTAAATATTTGTTTCTGCACAAAAGTTTCAGTGAGAACTAGCTATAAAAGACCAGAGGGTATTAAGAAAAAGGCATTCTCACACGCTGCTTCCTGAGTTGCTATCTTCCTATGTGTAAAACTTCATGTTTAATCTGTGAGGCACATTCAAGATTTATACTTTTTCACTTTATAATCTTCAACAGCACCACGCACTTTCATTGTAAAAATGGTTCATGCCTCAAGTTGTAATACAAGTCCTAATTCTCTGCAGTTATGTGAACCTCTGCATCTGATTGTGCTTCAATTGAGAAATAAACCAGGCAACAGCTGTAGCCAGACTGGAAATCAGCTATGTAAATTCAGTTGTAGTGTGCCTGTTAACACAGTTTCCGTGCTTCCCTACACTTGCATGTTCTCACTTGGGTTGGTGCTGGACATGACTATCTGGAAGACTCAGGGAAGGACCAACAGAAATCTCTTTCAGGCTATTGACAGCATGAAGAGCTGGAGGCATCTTCCATTGCAGTCCAAAAAGCCACAATACTTTGGCTTTAACAGGCTAAGAGAACGCTCAAAGGCTTTGCTTTGAGCTCCTGTTTGTCCCATGAACAATGTTCATCCTGAACTAGCGCCCACCCATAAAAGGATACTCTTGTTTTTTTTCATTCAGCTAATTCCTGACTTTAAAGATTAAAATTATCAGCTCTAAGATTTTTTTTCTAGGTGTGTACATTTGAGTTACTACACCAGCAAAATTTGTACTGCAAAATGAGCTTATAGGTTAGGCATACATCTTCCCAGTTACTTATTTTGGGCTATGAGGTTTTATGTTCAGAGACTTTTTTTTTTCCCTACTAGTACCCACCAGGCTACAAAATGTAGCCAAGATTTGTATATGTGTTTCTCTCCATTTATTAAAATGAAATGCTACTGATAACCATGCACTCGTCCATACAGTTTTAAGCACAGAATTATCATAGTAAAACGCTAACCTTCTTCAGAGCAATACAAACTCTGCCAGGAGTCTGAAGCCAAAGTCAAAAGTCCAAGTTAAATGTTTAAAACAATACTAGGTCACTAAAGCAAGGAATCTTACCAATTTGATAGCCTAACTTGAACAACTTATTAACTCTTGTAGGAAATCCAGCATAGATGTGGTGCTCAACATGAGGAAGTGATTGCTAGTGATCCAAACTGTGGTGTTAGTCATGCAGGGAACCTACAATTTATGACTGACTTCATAAGAGCTCAGAGTTTTCTAATTAGGGAGCCTTTTCACCTTTTCTTTTTTTATTTTAAGATGCATCTTCTGTCCTTGTCCCAAATGGCAGGCAAATACAGTCTAGATAAGGCATGCTTATAAGGTCACTGCAGACAAGGCTATGTTCTTTGATAGGTGGAGTTTTTCATATAGCTCTTTAGTGAATTTTTTTTTTCTATCGGCATCAAACTGGTATTTTTGAGGAGCCTTTGCCCAGTCCCTTGAAAGGAATGTTATCCCAAAGGCTCCTGCAGAGAAAAAGAGAAAAAACCCATCCTAAAAAAAGAGGATTCAATGCTGTACAATAGCCCATGCCTCTCAGGGAGTGAGATTCAGTGCCGTATAACAGCCACTGGTGTCTAAGCACAGGTAGCATCAGTCGGAGGGGAGATGGCATGAGAAAAGCCTAGAAGTACACTTTTATCAGCTCCTGTCCCTGGGACAGGAGACCAAGAGAGTGGCTACAACTCAACACACCAGCAACTCCTCAACTCAACACCACAGCTCTGAATTATCGTAACAAAACATATATACTAAGAGGACAGACCATATCATAGACCTACAGAATAGTTTGGGTTGGAAGGGATCTTTAAGATCACCTATTTCCAACCCCCCTGCCAGGGGACAGAGACACCTTAAAAAAAAGCCAAACAAACAAAACCCCCCAAAACCCACACACTGTTCAAAACTGTATTCGCTATCCTTAAGATGGTTGTTCTTCCCCCCATAATAAGCAAGGCCTGATATTCTTAAGATACAAAGGATGTGCCTTTTGCTTTAAGTCAATGCCTCATCTTTGACCATATTGGACTTTGCTGCAGGCTAGCAAGTACCACATGTCCACTCATGTTCTGATACCAGCTAGACCAGATATGTACAGGAAAGCTCCTGTTGCTAGGGGCCTGATGGCACACCACGTACATTTAAGGAGTTTCTGCATGTCAGACAAGTGAAAAAAGTGCCAGTATGGGGCTGGCGCATGACGCGACACACCACCTGAACACTGCCCTACCATGCAGGCAGGGGCACAGCAAGCTGAGGTAAGTGGGAGATCGGCTTCACAAGCAAAGTACTCATTTTTGTTAGCATACTGGCATGGGCACACAGCCTAAGTCTGTAGTAACCACTCCAAAATACATTATCAGTACCTACAACTGTGAACACACCTTCCAAAGCATCTCTTCCACCTACTACGCAGTGTAAAAGAAAAATGAAACTTACTGGCAGGCATTAACAGAGGAAACTGCTCAGGAGGGCACAGCATCCTCCAAACTGAAGGTAAAGCTGCCAAACACTGCCTTTTCTGTCAGTCCTGGGTGGAAGTGAAGTGACTCAACCCCTACTACTGTCAAGGTGTTTTGTCCTCCCTTCAAAGCAGAGGTTTTAGAACTGTTTTGAAACAAAGCCACTACCCTAAGACTTGGGAAGCTGCCCATCAGAATGCAGGATGCCAAGATTGTCGTGAGCTTTGCAAATACATGCATGTTCACAATTTGCAATGCCTGAAATAGCAGAGCCACTTCTTCCAGGGATGGCAGAGCCAGGGACTTGCCCTGCTCCGGAACCGGGAGAAAGTACAGCCCAGTACAGGGTCTCAGGGCGGCCCAGCAGGGCTGAGAGAGCCGCAGCAGGCGCAGTAACGTGCTTCAGGGGTGTTCTTAAATGCAGGTTTAGGAAGTAAATACACCTCCTCTGAAAAGAGACCTGCACCTTTCTCGCCTCGCCCTAGTTATTCAAGTTACAAAGTTCTAAACCAAAGTTGTAAAATCAGAAAGCAAGTTTAATTTTATTCTCCGAAATTCCTAAGCGATAATCCAAAGGTTACACAGTTACAACCCGAAGCTGTAGTCAGAACTCGTTATAAAGTTACAATCCGAAGAGATGCCTATATAACATCAACTTACGAAGTGAAAACCCTAAAGCTCCGGCTCTAACCTAAAGCTCCCAAGTTGCAGCGCGCAATTACAGCTATAATCGGTTCAGAGAGTTTCGGAACAAAACCCAGCCCCACGAAAACCTGTTCGAAACGCATCCGGAGCTTTCTGCGAGCTAGCCTAAAACAAGCCAGAGAGCTGCAACAGAGTGTGCTGGGAGGGTTTTATTTCCCTCCAAGTCCCTCTTTGGGAGTTAAACTGAGAAAGCCGGCAAGAGAGCCGAACAGAAAGAAAGGCGGGAGGGGGGAAATAAAAGAAGCCCGTGGCTCCCGCCGCTCCCCCCAACCCTACTCACAGCCATAGCGGGGCCGCTGCAGGGGCGCCAGCTCCTCATGGTGCATCCTGCCGCTGCCGGGAGGGACGGCGCCGGCCCCCGCCCGCCCTTCTTATGCGCGGCCTCGGCACCGCTGATTTGCTGCGCCCACGGCCGCGACCGCCCCGCGCGGGGCCGGGGCCACCCGGGTCCGCTCCTCTGCGCGGGGGGGGGGCGGAGACGAAGGGGCAAAAACACGGGGAAAGGGAGAAGGAAAAAGAGCCCCCTCCCCACACACCACTACCACCCCCTAAAAAAAGGGGGATAGAAAGAGGAAAAAAGAGGAAAACAAAAAGACAGAAAGAATGTAAAAAAAAAAAGTAAAAAAAAAATTAAAAAAGAAAAAGAAAAAACAAACCTGAAAGCAAAAATACCTTAAAGCAAAACAGAACAAACAAAAATAATAAAAACAAAGAACCCTAGAAAAATCAAAACCAAACAAATAAGAATTCCACCTCCCTGAAAAGCAAACCCAAATCCAAAAAGCCCCCAAACCAAAAAAAAAAAAAAAAAAAAAAAAAGGAAAGAGAGAAGCAATTAAAACGAAACAAAACAGCAAAACAGTCCCTTCCCTGTATGAAAGGCCAAGGTATCTCTGCTCTGGTGTTGTGGCATAGTGGGCTATGAAAAGAGGTGAAAAACCAAGCCCAGGAATCCCTCCTGCAATTCTGCCCTATTGAAAACTCTCACAGTCCACGAGCAGTGTTTTTGCTGCACCAGGAAGCCACCACCTCAATCTGCAGGGCAGCTTTGGAGTGGGAGCACTCACACAGCCCTGTCCCATGCTGGTGCCCCTTTCTGAGGGGTATTAGAGAGCGGATCATGTGCCTGCCTTCATGGCTTCCATGAAGGGTGTCCCTCGTATCGTCAGAGAGGGTTTCCTTGTAGACAGCAAAGCAACAAATCCATAGATCAAAAGGTTTGTGCTTTGTCAGGCTCCAGGTGACATCTGAAAAGCACCTGGAGATGGGCAGGGCAGCAGTGTCTAAAATGGAAGTGTATTGTACGGCAGGACTGTACCTTCCTGGCAATCTCTAAGCCCCTGATGTGAAGTCTGCTGTTGAACAGAGGGTGAAACAGTGTCTGTGCACAACCATGACTAGATTCACAGAGCCAGCGGGACACAATCCACCTGAGCATGCTTGTGGTTTAGTGCATAGCCAGGTGACTCTGATGGGTGTTTGCAGATTGTCAGGAAGATTTCAGTCATCTTTGTTTCAAAATAAAACAGTGCTGGATCTTGAGAGTCCTCTGTAGTTTTCCACAGGTTTCAGGATGCTTCTAGGTTGTTTGCAAGATCTTAATTTTGCTCATTCCGTGTCTCTGGGTGTGCTGGGTACAGGCTGCAGGTTGAAAACATGATGAGGGGCGACAGACGCTCCTGATAGTAATTAAAACATGGATTATTCAAGAGTAAAAGACCAAAAGGGTACACAGGAAAAACAACAGACAACAGTAAATGCCATTATTTTATTTCAGGTCATTTTGATTTTTTTTCTCTCTTTCCCTCCATCAGTAGAGTGCAGGGACAATGGCTTACTGTAAAAATGTATGATGCAGGCACTGGTAACTCTGCAGTCTGCACTTGGCTTTCTGAATGCTTTCTTCTAAAACAGTTTTAAAGAATCACCTATTTACTTGCTTCCCCTCTTATAAAAGAAAGTGAGTGACAAAACTCAACACTAAAATGAAGAAATTGGCTTCCACAGTTTAAAAAGCATTTGAGTTGATTGAAAATACTACATTTGCTTTAAATGACCACTTTACTGCCTTTTATGCTGTTAGTACTTAGCCTCAGTCAGGAAAATACTGAAGAACATTTTCTCTCTCTATTTCTTTTATGCTTCAGTCAAAATTAGACACTTCAAATTTTTCTTTAAAATGTTCATGCTCACTAGAAGCAAGTGACTTTAGTCCCCAAAGAAGCTTTTTTTTTTTTTTTTTTTTTTTGACAGAGGTCATCACATTTTAAACTACATCACATTTTAAATTACACTCCTCTCTTGAAAAGTGCTCAGCCTCATCTGCAGGATGTGTACATGTGGTGTGACACGGTGGCCGAGAGGTCTCTCCCCTTGTAAAAGCCGTCTGGCAAAGCCCCATAGGGTCTCTGCAATACAGTGCAGTGTCTGGTGTGGTTTTGTGCTCCCTCACTTGCTGTGTTTGGAAAGACAAGGGTGTGTGCAGTTGTGGTGTCACATGCATGAATATGTCCCTGAGAAAATGTTCACCCTTGTCTTTCAGCCTCTGTACATGCAACATGCTCTCTGCCTCCTCCACCCTACGGCTCCCCTTGCCCTAGGCTGTGACCAGCATTTTACTCACGCCCGGGGGACCCAGCTAACTGACCCAGACGAAAAATTAATTTTTTTTAAACAGTGGTAGGGCTGTCTCTTAGGCCAGCAGTTCCTGCGCCACTTTCACCCTGCTGCCTCTTGAATGCAAGACCTAGCATAGAGCAGGAGGCGGCTTGAAGGGAGAAATGAAAGGTCAGGGTAGTGAGAAGTGAGAGCGTTTTTTTGGCTGCAGTAACCTCCATAATGCTTGCAGAACAACAGGCATGACAGGAAACAAATACTCCCAGTGGGAGATGAGACAGGTAAAAGAATATTGGAGTAACAAGCAGCAGCCATGCAGGTCTGGTTATGACCTTTTGCATTGGATTTGTTAATCCCTGGTTTTCAGACTTGAAAGGCAAACTCCATCAGCTGTTCATGGCATGAAGGCTTAGACGCTTCTGGCAGGAACCAGACTGAGGGGTTGCAGCCTGCCCCAGCGCTGCATGTCCAGGATGAGAGCAGCCCCTCTGTACCTCCTTCATACCTCCTTCCTTTCCTTCCTCCTTCTTCCCTTTCTGAAGTGCCACCTCAGCTGCACCCAGTGCCCACTCAGGCTGGCTGGAAAGTTTTCCTACAAGAAAGGCAGCACACCATGCATTCTCTCATTGTCTTACAGGAACCTGATTGCAGTATATGATGTAGGATCAACCACAGATTTTTAGTCAGCCTACACCAGACCTAAAGCTATGGACCTTATTTACTTTTTAAGTACTTAAGCGCTCCACTTTTATACTTGCTAAGAAGCATGCACTTCAGAAATCAGGGTAGCCAGCTATCTAGAGTAAATGTTTGTATGTGAACATTTCCTGTTCACACTCTGCGTC
Source organism: Psittacus erithacus (assembly GCA_009867235.2). Taxonomy (NCBI): domain Eukaryota; kingdom Metazoa; phylum Chordata; class Aves; order Psittaciformes; family Psittacidae; genus Psittacus; species Psittacus erithacus. The sequence goes on from WYDI02030438.1 coordinate 18,446, forward strand.
CTTTAATGGAGCTTAAGATCAATGTCCTTGCTATATTATCAAGGACATTGTGCTGAGGATAACGTGTTTCCCACATTAGCATTGTTGCTAATAGTCGAGCCCCAGCCTCCATACCTGCCTGTGAGCGAAGCAACATTCCCCAGTAGGGAGAGAGCATGGAAGCAAGCTTGGGGTGAATGGGTTGTGTTGTATATACTCTCTGTATTTTCAGAAGCAGTAATGGATCTAGCGCGGAAACAAGCAGACAGAAAACTGATAGGAGGAACAGATTAAAATGTACCATTCCTACATCTCATTGCCTGCACTTGGATCAAAAAAACTGCAGAGGACTCTGCTACTTCATGTTTCCTGACAGTCCTGTTGTGTACAAAGGGATTTTATGTTGTGGAGGATATTGATATTTGGAATTCTTGGGTGGCTTATGTAGCAGTGACGCAAGTACATGCAGGTAATTAGAGACAGTAGGCTTTTTGTTGAAAACAGCGGCTTCAATGTCCCTTTTTCTGTGACAATACTTTTATTTTATTGGTAAATCATATGCCTTGGCTCTCTACATTTGTCCTACAGAAAGAAAGAACAGCAGCTGCTAATTTAAAGGAGGTGGGTTTGGTTTTGGAGTTTGTTTTTTTGTTTTGGTTTTGGTTGGTTGGTTGGTTTTTGGTTTGTTTTGTTTGTTTTTTGTTTGTTTGTTTGTTTGTTTTTTATTTGTCTTATTATGTGTTTCGCAGAAAGGCAGTATCCATTTTGGTTTTGCAGGAGTGAAAGCCTGGACTGGAGAGTTTCTCTCAGTAAGCGGGAGCGGGAAGCTTCTCCTCGGATGGGTCAGCCTGACTCTGTGCAGCACAATACAGAAGGAGATTAGCATCAGGCTGGTCCCAGTTGCTGCAAAGACCTTTTTTGATTGTTTCCTTTGTGCAGCTAATTAAAGGCTGGCAAGCCCAAGCTGTACTTGCCACAATGGCACTTGCGCAGACCCAGCAGCAGTGCGTCGTAACCAGAAATGCCTGGCTGTCCTTAGCACTACTTGTGCAGCCAGCAGATATTCCCCTGAGCAGGGGCCTAAATGGACCTGGGTGCTTTAACACGTTGGGAGGGCTCACACAGCCCTCCTGGACATTAGAGATGGTTGAAGGGACAGTGGCTGACAGGGGCTGTGGTGGCAGAGCTAGTGCTCCCATATGCTGATGAGGATTTCAGTGGGAATGCTGGGGGAACACAGATAAATAATTTTACACAAACTGCAGTGAAAAGGCCACAAATGCTGTGTTTCAGAATTCAACCCAAAGGCCAAGAAATACTCAGGCAACATTAGGAGACACAAAATAGGGAAGTGCCCCCCAGTGCAGGATGCCTGTATGGTCTGCATGGGTCTTGCAAGCTGCTGCATCTGCAGGGAAAAGGATCAGTGGTGGGAGTCAGCACTGAGAACCAGGCTGGGTTATAGCCTCCTCCTCAGCATGGTATTTGTGTTATGCATTATTTATTGTTGTGAGGTAAGTAAACAAATAAGTCATCACATAATTTGCCACAGGGATCCTTGAAAGAACACAGCTAGTGTCAGAGAAGGAGGGAGCTTTAACTGCCCTGCTAGGGAAAAGTGAGGGACATCACTTGCCTTTGATCTCTGCCCTTGTGCACCTAGAGGGGAGAGACAATGGTGCAACCCAGCTTTCCCCTTCCTTAATTTCCCTCTTGGCACTCCCCTTCCACTGAGTGAGAGCCTGTGGTCACAGCAGAAAGCCTGATTTAAAAAGTATATTAAGCTTGAGCTAGACTGGAGCTATGTTAGTCACATTCATTAAAGAAATGTGACGTTTCACAAATTCAAAATACTGTGGCAAACTGAATTGGTGGGTCAAATGGAGACCAGGAACAAGAGCTGAAATACACTTCTCTCTTAGCAGCAACGGTTCCTTTCTGTTGAGGAAGTGATTTTAACTTCTGAACTGTCCTGACATACAGTCAGAGGCAACACTAAATACCAAAACTCACTGTCTAGAGGAATACATTCTGCAGATTTTATAACAGCTGCTAGAGTGAGCTGAGGTAGTTGAAAATATGCTGAATTGAGCCCTGTTGGGTATCAGTCTAAATAAAAAATAATAATTATGTTGTTATTTATCTTGAAATTGAAAACCTATGTTTTAAAAGCAAAATAAATAGTTTGTGGGTTAGAAGGAAAACAAACATGACAGTAACTTTGAGCCAAAAATTTAGAGAAAGAGCCAGAAGATATGTATTAAAATATTCACGAAGGAGTGATTTTGTATAGCACTGACATCCAAAAAAGAACATGATCACAGAAATAACTTTCCTGTCAGAAGTCTCTCTTCTTTCTACCACTTGCAGATCTGATGTTGTTTGCCTTAAAGCTGCATCTACCAAATTAAGAAGATGCTTAAGCACCTGCATTTCAGTTGTTCTGAGAAAATGAGCCTTTCCAGACCTTGTGTTTTGACAGAAAACCTGCAAATAGAGTTGTGAAATATTGAAAGGTATATATCCTCTATAATTTTGTCAGTAAACCCTCATGATTTCCAAGTTAGTGCCATGAATCCAAGGATTTTGATTTCAAACACTACCCCCGTGGAAACAGCAATACTGTGACTCTGCAGTGACTCTTTCTGGGTCCCAAATTGCACTTTACAAACCAGAGAAGCACCACTCACACTGGTACTGTTGTGCTCATGGGGCTCTCTGCAGGATGACACCATTATCTCAGCCATGGGACTGAGCTGACTTAATGCTCCTCTTCCCTGCCCGAAAGCTGTGATTTTTTTCGGAAACTAACTCAGCTCCCAAGGAACTGCATAAGTATAAAAGAGGGGGAAATGATATGTCCTGTGCTAAAAGTGAGAAGTGGTGGTGGAGCTTGAATATGGGTTTATATGGTAGCTTGCTGTGTCTACTTCTAACTTCTTCATGTTATATATCCTAGCCTTACTTAAGGTGCATTTCTAAGGTATACTTTTGTATGTCCTTCCCTATCAGGTGAGGGCTCCCTCCTCTTTTCACATCCTGGCAAGACTTGGTTAAATCCTGCCTGCCAAGGTACCTAAGAAACCAGTTTCTCTGCTTGAACAGGTTTAAAAAAAAGAAGTATTTGTTGAAAACATCTTGGACAAATGCCCTGGCTCCTGCAAAAGAGGCAAGAGTTTAGCAGTACAGAGGCTTTTTCTGCAAAAACTCTGCCAGAAAAGAGCTTTTTCCATTTGTCTATTGGAATAAATATTTATTCATTTAACAGAGTACTTCGTAGTGGAGTCACCCTCCTTGTCTAGACAAAATGAATGACCATAAAAATGAATTTAGAACTGTTTGAAAGCCGGGAACATCTGTGCTCGGCTCCAGCTCACAGATTCAGCAAAAAAAGCATTCCTTATTGGGTTGGATATAGCAAAAGTAAAGCCTTGATTGTTTCCTCACATGTTATCCACAAGCTTTGAGGTCTTCTTGTGGCAATGTTTCTTTTGGGGGAGAGTTTTTGGGGTTTTGAGGTGATTTTTTTTGGTTTTGTAATACAGCATCTGTGTGCTTCTTTGTGACTGCATGTGCCTAGCAATGTTTCCACTTCACTAAAAGTCTATACATTATTCACTCATTAATGTATTATTTACTTATTACTCTTGAGGCAGAGCGCTAGGAGCTTTGCATTTACAACATACCAAGTGACAGCTACGGCAACCCTACAATTATTTCTTGCCCGCCAGCAGTTGCCCCACGGATAAAGCACAGGCTGAACTCCCATGGATTTCCACTAGACTAATTCTGGTCTCCTTATTTCCAGCACTTTTCCACTGGCACAGCTCCAGCCTTTTGAAAAGCTCCTCATTATTCACATTAGTGTAAGAAAATGAAGATTGTGTCTAAAAGACTGACAAATTCAGGCTCTAGGAAGCTCAGCGAGGAAAGCTAATTCAAGCATCCAGGACCCTTCGCACAGGGAACACAGTATCAGCAGCCTCCTCTTATTTAAATGAAAATCATTTCAGTTTGAATTACACTCCTGGAAGTGGCTTTGTTTACACTCCTGGAAGTGGCTTTGTTGTTTTTCTAAGGGTAAAAGGGTATTCCTCAGATAACTAGTTTCCAAATCAGTTGCAGCTGTAGTGTCAAAATCTGTATGTGAAATTCCAGGTAAAATTAACCAGAAACCTTTGTCGTTTGGTGAGCTCTGAGATCCTGACACTGGCTCACCGGTTTGTGGAAGCTGTGCTTGTGGAGAGGCCCGAAGCTACCCTCTGCTCTAGGCTTGACCCGTGAAAATGTGGGAGCCAGTGCCCAGCTCAGGACACTTTGCTCACCCATTGTACGAGAAGCCTGGTACCTAGGCAGTGGATTTACCCACAAGTGAAGGATCTAAGCCTGCTGCCGGCCAATGATAGCTGAAAACAGCTTTATATTAATGAGCTCTTTCCTGATCCTTTCCAATAGTTATTTTTCCTACTCCACCTGTAGGTCAGATTGGCAATTGCAATATTTTCCATAAACAGATTACTGGCAGTAAAATATGCCCCCCTGATGTAGCCAATGTTAATGTTTTCACGTAGGAAGGGTCCTGTGTTGTCATGAACATGTATTCTTCCTTGGTTTCAACATTCATGTAACAATAACAATGCAAAGTAACATGTTAAATTGCAGATGACTTTAACAGATGTGCACTCTTATCCACCTTTTTTTCCTTCTGCTTTATGATCAGTCAACAGTTTCAATATAGCTTTACCACTCTAAGTCCAGGGGCTTTTCCCTGGCAATTGAGGTCTGTATGCCTCTGTTTTCCAGCTTTTAACTATTAAGTTTTTTATATGTATTTTAGCTCACGAAACACAGTATGACAACCCTACTGAAGACCAGTTAAGAGTTCAAACTAGCAGTGTAATACTGATACTGCTGTATCTCAAGAGTATAGCAATATCTTACTGTTCCTTGGTCCTACTCTTATCAACCTCTGTACTAACAGCTAGTGAACATATTTTTTTTTTTTCTAAACAGATTCACCATTTTATTAAAATTTAAAAAGCTCTGATTTTAGTTAAGGACTGAAAGGAAAAAGTCAGACTCCTGCATACTGAGAATTGGGATGCTGAGTAATTGTTCTCCAGGAGCCTGAGCTCGTTTTCCATAAATTTTACAGGTCAGTTATAAAGCAATCATATCTGTAATTCTTTATTGACTGAATGGGAATAATTGGGAATGTATTGTATTCCCATCCAAAAATGGGAATCTATTCATAGATAACAGTTCACAAAGGCCCATAAATGCTGGATAGGAAATAAACCTAGGAAAAAAGATCCTAATGGATATAGAATCCTACATACCAGGACGATCGTCTTTCAGATAGACTAGCTGTGCCACCACTGCTGCAGTGCTGTTTGAAAGCTGAATCTGGAGTTTGCAAGAGAGTCTTCGGAGAAGTTTGTTCAAGGACAGCCACCCGAAGTTAATGATGTAGCAGATATGACAGTCTACTAATGGCTTCACTTTCAGGATGCTTGGGAAGGTGAATTGGTCTTAGTTTTATCTAATTTTTCATTCCTAGTCTCTCTAAAATCTGGTCTGACTGCAAAGCGAAAGACATTTTTATTCAAAGTCAGGAGCCTCTTCAGTGTCCTAGGGATAAGTGGTTTGCAGTCTGTATGAGTGCGCAACACAATTAAATATGTTATGATAAAACCTGTTGCAAAATGCACAATTCAAAGTTATTGTAACCACCTACAAAACCACTGTTGTTCTGCAATAATACAACTCTGTGTATTATTATGAAGCTTTTTACATAAAAATGCCATTTGCCTTTGTGAGAATTGAGATCAGATCTCCAGCTTAGGCTGTATCTGATCAGAATTCAACCAGACTATCTGGATATCCAACCAACATTTCAAGTGGTTGTAGCAGGCATTTCACAGTTCATTCATGTAGCAAATGATTCCTAAGTGACTATTTTTTTTCAGCATTGGACAATATGATTGGGGAATACTTTGGTAGTTTTGCATTCTGTGACTAGAATTGCCACAGTCTGGCTTTTTTGAAGGATAGCAGTAGTCACTCAAGGATTGATAAGGCTGACAATGGTTTGTCTTCTCATGTTGAAAGCTGGAAGTATTGCCTGGGTTGAATAGTGTAGGCATTTCCAGATGTATCTTGTTAAGGCATTACCACTGATGACAGCAGCTGCAGCTTCAGCTTCTAGATCTGAAGGTAGTGACAGCGTTTGGCTTTCTGGGCAAATATCATACAACATTTTGAAGACAGCAGTGTACCCTAGTGCAGTCAGTAGTGATCAGCAGATCACTGCTAACAAACCTTTGTGTTTGTATAATTTAGCAGGTGATGTGGTCAGGCCCTTTCTTCAAGCTCTATCTTCCTCTCCCAGGAAGCCTTTGGTGGTTTTGGTGTTTTCCCAAGCTATTTTGCACATGCAACTTTACTCTGCTATAGTAATACTGAATTGTTACTGAAATCCTAATCACACCAGTTGGGTTCATTCTGAGAGACAGAAGTAACATGATGTGAAATGCATCTGTAGAAGGAGTGGATTTGCCTGTGTATTGTGAAAGTTACATACACTGTGAAAGTTTATATATGAACCAGAAAAGACATAGAATGGTATAATTTTTGGTTCAGCTCCATATTTTTAGGAAAGTCTATGAGGAACACACACACAGTGCTCTGAATAAAGCATCACCTTTTTGCTAGCATAACTATGCCAGCCAGGAATATATCCATTCATGCTTTCAAAATTCTTCCAAGAAATGCAGTCCTTAAGCTGTAGTGCCTTTTTTGCAGGATGATGTTGTCCAACACAAGATTCCCTGCTACTGAAGGGAAGAGTCGATTTACAACATCTTTTCTTTTCCAGCCTCTTCTTTATTTTCTCTTAGCAGCCCTCCAGTACCTAAAGGAGCCTACAATAAAGCTGGAGATGGACTTCTTACATGTAGTGACAGGACAAGGGGGAATAGTTTTAAACTGAAAGAGAGTAGGCTTATGTTAGATATTAGGAAATAATTATTCCCTGTGAGGGTGGTGACGCATTGGAGCAGCTGTGGCTATTCCATCCCTGGTATTGTTCAAGGGCAGGTTGGATGGGACTTTGAGAACCTGATCTAGTGGAAGGTGTCCTGGTCTGTGGCAGGCGTTTGAAACTAGATGATCTTTAAGGTCCCTTCCAACCTATTTGCTGATTCTATTATATGATTTTTCCCAAAATGAGAATAGGAGATACAAGCATAAAATCTTCATCTCCACCAGAGGATGAGAGCACTGAGTTATACTACTAATCCCTTTCAAATACAGGTGGATAAGGGTGTACATCTAAGTGGACTTAAAATATGGATTAGTACTTCTGTTGCTTGTACTTAATAAACGGGGAAAAGTTTTTTCTGTACTGTAATACAAAAAACTCAATTTGCCAAAAGGCAGTCACAAAATCATACATGCCCATATATGCTGTTGCATGAGCTGAAAAATACCTCCATTCAAGTGTTGGTTAACTTTTCCCTGCTGGTGACACAGCTGAAGAGGCAAATGTTTGGTCCATCATCTGTCTGGAATAGCCTATATTTGGAAATGAATTTCTGATCCAGACATGGAGGTGACAGAATATAAATAACTCAGCAGTTTTTGTTGTATTAAAGCTACTGTGTTTGATCTGTTAAAGCATTTTGGAAGCCTCTAGTCTACAAATGTAATGAAGAGCTTACACTGTTGCAGTGCTGCTTCAGTTTTTCTTTGGTTTGTGTTTTTTTTTTGATGAATACCAAGTTCTTATGGAAGTAGAGTTTTTTGTATAAATTCCCATTGGCCTTTCAGATGCATGGATCATCATACCTCGCAGCATTATGCTTTTCACCTAGAGTTAGATTAGGCTCTTTGGGAGATAATATACCTCTCTATTGCAGTCATGTAGTGAAAGGCCAGATGTCCGTTTTGTGCAGTTGTGTTCTGTAGAAGTATGAAGCCCAGATAGTTAACTAGAGAACTTTGTCTCTTGCAACCATAGCAACTTTTACTCTTTTTTTACAGTCATTTCAATTTCTTTGACTGTATTAACTTGTTCCATATTTTATTTTAATATATGTTCGACTTCCATTGCAGGCATTAAAGATGAGATACATAGAGAGCCTTTGTAAAACAAGTAATTATTGTAAAACAACTGTTTTTGTAGTGTTTTATGGGTTGTAAAGGATGATGTTCTGGCTACCATCACACCTGATATGTATTCATTGCAAAGAACAATCTTTATTTGAATATAGTGAAGCAAAATATCCCCTTTATTCATCTGATGTACACTAAATAGCTTTGCATTTGTTACACGAATGATAAATATTTGGCAGAGAAATTTATAAACACTTCCACATTTTATAGATTTATACTGTACACAGTCATCTTACACAGAGCATGCCCTTTCACAAGTATACAAGGAGCTTTCCTCAGGGGACTTAATCAAAACACTTGGTCAAACATTTTTGAAGTTTCAATCCAACAGAGAGGAGCATACTGGAAAGATGAGTTCACAATTGTACCAGCTGGACTTGAAATGAAAAATTCAGAACTCCAAAGAGAGAATTTATCAAGGCACACACATGCAAACACATATATACAATAGTGATGACTGTAACCTGCCTTGCAGGAGATCACACACAGCCATAAAAAAAACAAAGACAGAAAGAAGCAGAGAAGTCAGGACCATTGCCAAGATCTTGTTGCAGATTAGCAGATCTAGAAGTAAACATGTATAAATGGGAATTCAACTTCAAAGTAGCTCATTACCATATATACAATATGTACATGTTTCCTTGCCTTAAGAAATGGAGTCTGTCAGAAATGGTTATGAATTTCTTGACAGCATATGCACACTAACACACCTGTGCTTTTGTACACAAAAGACAGTTTGAAAAAATGTACTCCCAGTTGGCTCAGAGCAGCTGGAAATTTGAGTGGAAGTTTAGTAGGATAAACCGGGAGCAGAACATAGCTCATGAAAAACTAGGAAAGAATACATATTTTCCTTCTGTTGCTCAGCATTAGAAAATGCTATTGAGTTTTTAAGAAAGTCAGCAATTTGACAATGACAATAAATTACAGTGAAGGCAAAAAGCCCTAATTTGCCTTATCCTTGATGTCTGATTTCTGCACATATTTCATTATTGCGGAGGAAACTGCCCACTTTAAATAAAAAAACCTAATTATGTCTAGTACTTTTCCACATATATTTGAGGCCAAGTATGAGATTCAATTTAGTTGCTATAACATTATGCAGATGAAAGTAATACAGCAATTCTGGATAAAGTTTTAGTTGGGATTTTTAATACAACGTCCTATAGAATAATAGCTGTCCATTGATTCATTAGTCTTGCAGCATGGGGTGCTACGATAAATTCTTTTACTGTTTGGGAAACATTACATTCATCTGAAAAAGCTAGGCTAAAGTTATTAATGCTAAAAAGAAGGCCTAAAACCCCACATTTCTCTTGCAACAGCAATCCCAGCATGACAGTATACAGAATCATGTATTTAATATTTTTGAAAGAGAAAGCTAAGATCACAATCATGCAAATTGCTTCACTGATTTAAACAGGGATCAGTGTACACATAAAATACAAGCTTAGTTTGACACTTTGTAGGATCCTAAACCACTAAGAAGACAATTCAGTCATGAACAGCTTGGTGCATTTTTAAATACTCTTTATAAATAAGCTAGCTTCCCTACAGGCTAATTTTGTGCCTGCTCTCATTTTTGTTGCAAATGTCAGTAAAAACATTAATTTCACTAGTGGGGCCCAAATGAAATCAGTCACCATATCAGAAGGGATCTGTGGCAGGAAGAAACAGGAAAGAGCTGTATGGCTTGTCCAAAAGAGGCTGTGTTTTATAAGTCGCTTTCCGAATATTGATATTCGCTTTTTCCTTTTAAACTATAGGTTTCAAACTATGCTTGCAAATTTCTGCATAGAAGCTAGTATTATCTACTACTACTTTGAATCTGAACAGCAATTTTCTACTTAAAACTGTCTACTCATGGTTAGAGTCTTTCTCAGGGGCTATGTGTTCCTTTTGGAAGACCTGCTGCCTTTCCAAAAAATACTGTCACGTAAGCATTGCTACCCTTTCATAGTCTCCCCCTAAAGGTTTGGTATAGACTGGTATTCAGTTTATCAGCTCCTAGAACACATGGACAAAAAACAAAATTATAAAAAAACCCAACTAATTGTAAGCTGCTTGGCTTTGTTTGTTTGTTTGCTTGTTTTAATCTTCTTATAGAGTTGGCTTTGCTATAGCAAATATACATTGGTAAGTAAGTCCTGCGGAAGGAATATACTCTTTCTTCTGCTGCTTTCTTAGTTCTGTAACGTGTGCCCTTCACCAGACGAAGCACACTACAAGGAGCTCATGTCCTGCAAACAGGGGTGGAGAAATGTAGCAGACGCCAGAGCTTTTGGAAGAGCTCTCTCCACCCTCGCTGCTCTGCGTGCATACGCTGCTATTTTCACTCTACATTTGCTTCAATTATAGGTGCGATTACTGTAGAAGATCTTTGTGGGAGGTGTTAATCATTAATTGAAAGATACCCTGGCAATGGCTCTGTTTCAGGCTGGTCAAAGATTGCTGACAAGAACAGCAGCAAACAATTATTTGGCCACATTACCGGAACAACAGCAGCTATGTATGCAGAAACAATGAAAGACATACAATACTCAAGACACAGACATTTTCTCATAACATTACACAGAAGTTTATAAGTTGAGATCCCCATGGAACATTCTGAAGGACTTCTAGTTGTGTAAGGCAAATTTCATAGCTTGTAGGATTTTGTGAATCTGAGAGTGCTGTGTCTCCTGTTTACTGGAACATGACCAGTGCCTTTGACCACACACTATTTTGCTGTTTGGTATAGTGGGGCAGGGAAGGCTACAAGTAAGTCAGAAATCATTTTCAGAGCATTTCAGGAGTTCCCTTCCAATGATGAAAGCTAATAACCAGCTAAGATGAATTTTGGCATCCCTAAAATTTTGCACATGAATAAGTAAAGGGTTCTGCACAAGGAATGGAGCAGGCTGTCACTTAAGTTCTAAGCATAATGCACAATGCAAAAATAACACTTAGTGTCATGGAGAATGAGATGAGAATGTGATTTGTAAGTCTTACATCCACCTGTATTACAGGGAACTGTATGTGTATACATGCATGTATACTCAGCCAGATGCGTTTCTGCGTATGTGTTCACTTCTAACTGTGTAATGCTTCTTTACAATATACAGTATTAAATAGCTGCAGCCTAGGATTTAAGGAAAACAGCTGACAAGTGAAAGTAATTGAAGCTTAGACCTTGAAATCTTACTTTTCTTGATTTGCATTTGATTTTATTCCCTTTCACTGTTTTTTCCTGACCCTTTTCTTTTGAAGTATCACCTTTTAAATGGGTAAGACAGGCCTATACGAGATTCACAAATCACTTTTATCACATAGGCAGTGGAGGACAGGCATATATTTGCAAGGCAGACATTAAGAGGATAAAAGACATGTCTTATAGGTTAGAAAACATGCAGTATTGTCTTATCAGAGAGAAACGCTGGGTGACACCTCTAGCACTAGACAACAGATGAAACTGGAACAACACATAAAACATTGCACTTTTGCAGAGTACTGTGCTTGCAATGGGTTATGAGTGCTGCCTATTAGCAGCAAGTAGCTTCAACTTGCTTGGTCAGGACTACTGGTGAAAACTGAGTGGCAGGTAGATGTCCAAAACTAGAAAGTAGGAGGCTGAGCAAAAATGCCAATCCCTAGGATCAAGTGAAATGAATTTGGGTGGCTAGCTGTGGAAAGAGTGATGAAAGCCAGCCTGCCAGCAATTTCTCTCTCACTTGCAGACTGATGTGTCTAACTGCAGTTCAGAAGTGTTGAAGCCCACAGTAGGGGCAAGATCTGTACAAATCTTCTTGATTACATGGCATTAAAATATGTATTCATGAATACCCTGGATTGAAAGGACAATATTTTTGTGTCAGGTTATCCTCATCCAAACACCTTTGTTGTTAAGTAATCTCCAGTCTTTGGTTATTGAGCTGTGTGCTGGTCAGAAGCAAGCAACATATTCTAGACCTTTGTCAAGCAGGGAAGATCGTCTGCCCCAGAAAGCAATCTCACCTGTATCTTTCCCCATTTATTTTCCTAAGAATTTTGGTGCTAGTAAATGTAGCTGTGTGTATGTTGTGGGAGGAGAAAAATTATTGCTTTATTCATTTTTAGTTGGACAGTATATACTCAAAGGGCTAAAATGCATGTCTACATATTACAGGTTAGCATCTTTGGAGATAATTCAACCTGCTATCAAATAAGAAAAGTAAATCAGGCCCATTTTGTCTTTTTCCTGTTTCTGACATGCTAAGTCCCTGCATCAAAGAAAGGTCCTGAATGTGGATGAAGTTCTATATAAAAATCTTACCCATCCTGAGTAGGACTAAACATTGGAGGATCCTTCCTTTGCATTAAGAAATAGGGTATTCACCACTGCAACAAAAATAAGGAATGCAGATAACAATAATGGATCCAAAAATATTTTGCATCATTTTTTGAAATTATCAACATTAGAAGAATGGAAATCAGGCTTATTTCAGCATATGGACTAGTTGCAGACTGGATAAGGGTGAGTGAAGGTAAGGAATACCTGCAATTAGCATTGTATATTGGTGCTTTTTATTCAATTCAGGTTCTGAACTAAGTTCCAGATTTTTTGGCTAATATGTCTCTGCTAATTCCATAGCACTTCTTGATCCTTGTCTTGCCTCCAAACTGCATGCAAAAGTCTGTCTTTTCATGCTATTTTTCGTGAACTAGCAGCATTGGAAAGTACTAATTCAGGCAAGTACCTAATATTTTACAGTAAGTTTCATGAACACGAAGGCAGGAAATGAAGAAGAAAAGCAGTCTCTCAGACATATTTTCTTCTGGAATATGATTACTGAACATGTGTTTTCTTTCAAGACTCCAGAGGAAGTGAATGATTTCTGTTTTCACTTCTTGTGTGTTTGACCCCCTGAGTGCAAGGATTCATTTTTTAACATTGTGATTGAAATTTCAACTGCATTTCCAGGTTATTAAACAGGAAACATGGCTTGTGGGTTGTATTAGCATGATATTATCTTGTTTAAGTAAAGAGGTGCAACTGGATGTAAACATCTTTCTCTGACTGATGAAAATCACTTTAAAACTCAAAATGGGGAAGAGAGCTAAAGCCCAGCACACAGAGGCTGTCCATATGGGGGGCTGAGGACTTTATTATATTTCTAAAAATTGGAAGCAGCAGTTGTGCCTCATGGGTAGTTGCACAAAGATAAGGATCCATAGTGGAAGAAAAAGCTAAAAGAGAATATGTATCTTTCACATGGGGCTACACTAGGCACACAGACAAAATTACCTCACAGCTGCACCTAGAGCAGAAAAGGCTCAGCAAGAGCCATTCTGACAGGATACCCCTCCTTGTATTTGTTCGACCCTCTTGATATGTAAGAAAATCTAGATTCTGGCTGCTTCAAAAGGATAAAATCATCTGAAGGACTTTTGATGTCACTTTCCATCTTCACTTTAAAAGGGACGGACAAATTGCGAAAAGTAGGCAGCAAACCTTCTTACTGACTGTTACTATGAAGTCAGAAGCAAGTGAGAGCATGATCAGTAAGTTTTGACTATCTTTAAGATTCACCCTGTGGTAAGAAAAGCAATTTGGGATGGAATTAATGGAATAGCAAGAAGACAAAAAGAACAGAGTCTGAGTTAGCAGACTTACTTCGACCCATTTTTCTAAGGTTACGAACAGAGTAAGTACTGGAGCCATTAGGAAGGAGGGCTAACACTTTTTTACCCGCTTCTAAGTTTTGTAGTACATATCTCTGGAAAGGCACTGGCTAAAATCAAGCACAGAGGAAGAAGGCTTCCCAATACATTATTCATTAACAATCCCCTTCAGGACTCCAGAAACCATTAACACCTAGACCTGGTTCCCTTGATAGGAGTCTGTACTCAGTAATCAGTGCAATGCATACTAAATGTAGTAGTACATGCTTCCAACCAAGAAGGTGTTAACATGAATATGACCAATCTGGTTAAAACATTCAAACACAATGAAGTTGCTTTCAAGAAATAAGAGTCTGCTAAATCAAGCTCTGCTATCAGACAACCTGTAAGGAGTAAAATTAAATAAATATTCTCTGAAAAAAATGAAAACATGTGGTTTCTTCTGTAGTTTTTGTTTTGAATTGTAAAGTAGTTGACCATCGTATTTAATATCATTCTAAATGCTTTCACTCTTCTCTGTCATCAAAAGCCATCATACTTTTTGTCATCACTGTCATTGGGATAAGTCTTTCAGCTTTAATGGAGAAGAGCACTAAACCTTATATTTTACTTCAGTTTAGACTGAAAAGTGATCCAATTAGTGATCAGTCAGTTTGGTGACCAAAATAGAAAAACAAACAGTTCTTATTATATATGTTTCATAGCTCTCATACACAAATGCTATCAACGTCAGTTCCCTGTGGTGTATCAGGTATCTAACCAAGACACTAAGTGATTCTTTATGTGAGATTTAAGTGAATACACAAAGAAAGGAAGTGCAGTTCCTATTGTCCAATATTTATTACCTGATACTGCTTTGGAAACTGCAAAAAAAAGACAGATTCACTACAGACCAACCAAATCACTTTTGCTTGTAACATAAGTAACATTTGTGTCTAGATCTCCACAGATTAAGTATGTACCTATCTAAGTATTTATAGCTTGAAATTGTATTCACTTCTTTTGTCTTTATATGAGACAAATCTTCACTGCACTCAAGGCCAAACAATTGATTGTTCAAACGGCTTTGATGCTGACTTGTTTGCTGGTTCAAATCTGTTGAGCCAACTGGCTCACCAGTTAGGGAAATTCTAGCTTCAAGTTTTGTTTCATATGATGGAAATGTTAGTGGATTTTTAGTTTGTTCCTCTTTCAATTTTTTTTTTTGCCTTTTCTTAACACTGTTCTCTTTTTCCTTTTTCCTACCTTAGAACATTCACTTTGATTCTGGAATATGCAAGATCTGTGTAGTTGAGAATCTTGTTCACCTTTACTGATTCCTGTTGTTGCTATATTCTGCTTCATCTAGACTTAATCAGACACTGATGATGTACTCAGGTTTTATAAGAACTAGCTTTCAGATCAGCATAATTTTGCATGTAATGAGATTTTAGTGTGTTAGTCTTGAACCATAGCCCTCAAAAGGCAAACCTTATTTTTCTGTGGCACATTTTCACCCAACTGGTCTGGCGGCATGAAGTGTTGGATCTGGATGTTTTTCAGAATAACATACAGAGATAGGCAGAGTATACTACTTCAAGCAGACTGCACAGCAAGACAATGTAATATTTTACCATTGCTGTTGATGCTTACTCCAAACATGTACAGAGGCTTCAGATTTCAAAATACATTTTGCAGTAAGCACAAGAAGGTGGACACATACTACTAATGAACGTAACAGAGAAAGAGAGCTCAAATATAACCTCATTGGAGAAAACAGTCTTGACATAATACTTAGGCTATGACTAGTGGACAGAAGCCATAGATACAAAACTAAGACCAGCATTTTTTTCTTAACCTGGAAATTGGTGAAAAATAATCCTTCCTCCTTTTTATACCATTGTTTAGAAATTTAAAGATGTGTTTAAGTCAGATTTAAATATAAAATACTTCATCTCATAAGTCTTGACCATTTATATTCCAAAATAAACACAATTCCTAAACTTTGGTTTTACTATATCATATTTAACTTTTCAACATTAAAAAAATACTCACTAGTTTTCCATACGTATGCTTTTTAATTCAGCCACCTTTCTCATTTGTTAATAGCCGAAAAACACTTCTTGTGTAACATTATGGTGTTACACTGTGTAGCACAGGCATTTGTTAGTAACTGAAAAATGCAACTTCTAGAACCAGTAAATAAACAGTGAACTTTAAACGTAATGAATGATCTTCTTATGTGGACTTTTAGTGACACTTTCAGTATGACCAAGATGATGACTGACACAGAATGCAATGACAGATATTACTACCCAAGGCCATGTTCATACAAATGAGCAAGAGACAAATTAATGACAAAAAAAAAAAAAATCTATCTTACTACACTATGACCTTATCTGAGACCCTAATTTCTTTGGCAATGGTTCAACCACCTAATGAATATTGTCAGACACAATTAGAAAAAATACCGATAAATTTTTCCTTATGTGTTATACCAGATTTGTTCTCTGAAACTTGAAAGGGTAGATAGCTCATCAGCTTATGCAAGTTGTCTTAGCTTCACTGAAAGCAATGCCAGTTCCTGCTGTCAGAGGATCTGCCCCTTTTTTTTGGATAATTTTATAAATGTATTTGTATTGAATTTTTAATGCTAACATTTTAATAAGATCCTACTATTATCAGTCCTGATGTGATCTGTAGAGTTTCCTAACTAATGCTGCATGCATTGATACATTAACATTCTCTGCACCAATACTCCTAAGTAATTGACTTGTGTGTCTGTACTCTTACAAAACCTCCAAACGTCATGGACAAATTTTTTAAACAGTATGACTGCTCACATTTTAAATACCTAATCATCAGTATGGTTTTTACCTTCCTGGACATGTCACCAGAAGTGTTCTAAGAGGTAGCTTTACAGTTTCAAGTGATTTTGAATAGTGATATATGCAAGCAAACAAAATTGATATTTAAAATTTTCATACAGAGGTTTCTAAATCTCTGCCACTCCAAATATATTTCGGGTTTGATTTCTGACATTTGAGCACTCTACTAAGCATTGAGAATCTGAAGCCTTTGCACCATTGGTCAGGAGGGTTGACATTTGTACAAATAAATAAATAAATAAATACTAAATGGCTTTTTCCCGTTACATCAACACTTGGGTTCTTGTGTCAGGAAGACGAAGTCCTACGAGACCTCCACATACTAGAACAGTAGAAGCAAGGAGAATAGGGATTGCTTTGGTGATACCAACAAGAGAACCGAATATTAAGTTTCCAAGTACAGCTGCTGCTTTGCACAGTGCATTCAAAAAGCCAAAACCTGTTGCCCTAGAACAGAAAAGAGAAGAAAGTTAAAAAATGGGCTAGAGAGTAAAGCCTTTCAAACAAATCCCCAGCAGGAATAAATCAGTATAGCCCAAACATCTTAAGCAGAATTCACGCCAAGAAAGATTCTGTGCTTGTCTTTATAATGCGAAATAAAAGCTCAGCTGTTACAACATTTTATTGAAGCAAATTCATTCTGCTGCCTCAGGGACCAAAATGTGAAACGAATGACTGAATAGGTAAGTGCACACCTCCACAGTAGAACAAAGGCCTACAAATGAAAATTCAGTAATACTTCAAATGCTGGATTGGGAGACAGGAGGTATCAAAAGAGCTCAAAAGAGAGCTACTTGGTGATTTGGGAAAGAAGTCATCAGAATAAAAGAATGGTCATCTTGGGGCACTGAACAGAAATGGATTTCTTACAGGTGGTATACATATTCAACCAGTGCTTTTTCAAAAAACAAGACCTTCAATAACAATGAATGTTTGTCTCTTAGAGCCGAAGAGAATAGAGTATATAAAAACCTGCTTGGTGCAGGAGTGATATCTGAGAAGCTTTGGAGAAAAGGGAAAAGAAATAGATTGACAACAGAAAGTATGACACAGGCAGCTCTGAGGGGCTTTTGCATGGCAGTGGTGTGATTTTAGTAGCCTGTATTAAGTATTTTAGATGTTTGGTAACCTGTGCATAGATGTATTATGCAAACTGCAATTAAGTTAATAAATTATGCTTTACTTGACTATATGACTCATCATTGCAGCAATAGCCTTGCCCTACCAAAAATAACTTAATAAAAATATCTGTACAGTAGAATCTCTAAAATGTCTCAGATTTCTTAGAAGTGAAAGAGGGAAGAAGTATGTGGAGGTCACACTGTGCTCTCTGAGATAAAATAATATCAATTAGGAAAGTAGCTGTTCTTTGTTTCAGAACAAAATGTTTCTTTCCTGTAAATATCAAGTACTGCCATTAGAAGGAAAAAAGACATAAACAATGTTTTTCGTAGAACTACTCTCTGACTTTGAAAACAGCAAACCTTGTTATCAAGAGAGAAGGATCCTGTGCCTCGAGAAACTGCCGGACATGGCCACAGCCCAGAGCTACCAATCTCCTCTGCTGTCCTGCAAACTGGATCTCAAAAGTGCTGGTTTCCTACATCCAGGCCTTATGCTGGGGAGAGGTAAAAACTTCTCGCTAGTATAGTTGACCAGGATATAAGGGATTTCAGCACTGCCTGTGCACTGACTGTATCTGACATGCTGTGCTTCAGAATTTTACCACTCCTGGTATATTTGAGGACCCTGCACCAAAAGAATGATGAGAGTAGATCCTTCTGGTGTATTTCTAAATCACTTCAGTTTAAGAAGCAGAACTCTAGTTAGCTCATAGTCAACTCCAGAACCTGAAACAAGATTCAGAAACGTGCTAATTTGAAGTAATGGTACTTTTACTCTCAAATTCTTGAATCAGTTAAAAAGACATTTGTAGAACAGAACTAAAACATGGAACAGACAGATTATTGTGCCTCCAGAAAGTGTTTCTTTTCCCATTATTATTAAATATTCCTTTGTCCGTGGTCGCAGACAAAAGTCAAACCTCTTGCATAAAACATTATGGAAGTAAAATCAGAAGAGCTGATATTCAGTTGTTTCAGCATCAGCTCTGTGTATTACATGCTTTTTCTGACTCCAGGACAAAACACAAGTTCATTTCTTTTTCTTAGTGATCATTATCATAATATATTTATTATTAGTTTGGTGATACGTCTCTAGCAATCAAAATAGTGTCTCTTTAAAATACCTGAGATTTTAAAAAGTAATTACAATTTGTCTGAAGTAATCATAATTCCTTTTTATTCTAAACATTGTACCCATTCACATACTGCATGCCAATATGTATCAGCAATATCTAAGGAAGGAGAAACTGGGCATGCAAATGGCAAATCAGAAACTACCCAGAAAAAAGTTGAAAACAAGCAAAAGAGACTCAGATATACCTCCTGAATGTTCAAAGTCCTTACCTACTTGGTGTTTTCTATATTTATTAAACCTGCAGTACTTTTACATAGTACTTACTGCCAAGAAGAGCTAAACATGCACATCCTGGAATAAGCAACTTGGAAGTTGGAGGTTAGAATCAGATAATCTTAAGGTCCATTTCAACCCTAACTATTCTATGAGTCCACCATTCTACAAGCAACATGCTACGCTGCCTGACAGTGCAGACCAGAGATGGCTGCTGGAGAGCATACTACTGAGGGCAGCAGCTGAGGAAACTTTGAAAGTGTTGTTTATGAAGCTTTCTGACAAAGAAATGTTTCCAGCAGCTCCTTGAAAATACGTTCCTCAGAGGAGGAATGAGCAAGTTAAAATTTGCCCATTTTAAGGACGACATTTGAAGGAACTGGTGTAAAGAAAGAGTAGGAGATGCACTGAAGGAAGCAGCCAAGAGCCACGCTACTGGAGTAATCCTCCAAAGCCTATGAGAAGATCAAATCTCTACCACAGAAACATCTATACTGCAAGGGCAGATAAAGCCCAGAATATCTGGAGGAAGCTGATCCAGGATGGGGAAAAGCTTCTGAGTGGAAGGAGCCACAGACTGATGCATCTTCCAGGATGGAAGAGCGTGCAGGTAGGAAGGAGGAGCATGAAGAGAAAAGGCTGTTGTAAAATAGACTTTAAACAGGCAGGAAGAGGTTAAAGATGACACAGCCAGGCTGGAAAACACTGTTTATGTGATAGGATAATAGCAGGTTGTAGCTATTTTGAGCAAGTCAGAGAAGAGGGAAAGGAAAAAAGTAAGAACTATTCTAATTTCAGCCTCATTTACGCACAGAAAGTATTTCTGAAGATGTGGTGGTGACTGGTTGTGGTCAGTGTCTACACATGTAAATACAATTTCTTCAGCTGTTGGTGCTCATTTGAAATCAAACTTGCCCCCAAATAACAGTAACAGGAAAAAAAAAACCCATTCATATGCAGAAAATAGACACCTAGTCATCAACAGCCTCAGGGTATTCAGAGGTATACCAGAACTCTCTAAAAAATACATATATCTAACTAAAGCAAATTTGGATGGATACATGCACGAAATATTTGGAAATGCACAAAACATATGGGGATATTATATTTATCTTCAGTGTTGTTTTATACTGCCTTATAAAGATAAGCTGTTTACAGATGCTGTTTCCTTGTATCAACTAGAAATAGCAGGATCCAAACACAGTTTGCTGAGCAATCTGAATTATTTCTTTTCCTGTACTGGGCTCCACAAAAAGCACATTCAGCGCTGACAATGTTTAAGGTATACTACAGGTTATATAGCCAAGATTACCTTAGTAAGGTTTAAAGTAATTCTGTAATACAGTATCTCTTATATCTGAGCAAAACTAAGATAATTTGTTGGCATTGAAAAAACAGTTCTGCTTTGTAAAATGGACTTACTATATTTTTCCAATTGTAAGGGGTCAATTAATCTAATCCCATAAATATTATCAAATTTTAAACAGAGTAAGACAAAGTAAGCCCATTTTCATTGCCCTTGGCTGTTCTTATGATACGACATGAACAACCCAGCAGAAGTTCAATCTTTTGATCTTAAAGTAGTTTTCAGGCATGTCCTTTTCCTGAAAATAGGCACTTCATTGGCAGGAACAGCAAGATTTTTACAGGCTAAAGTAAAATGTTGCTGCAACCTGTTCGATAGTCTGCTTTCATATCCTTCAATTTTAATGCTGCTTTTGAATGTGAATTTGTGGTGCACTAATTGAATAAAGTCATTAAGCAAACTATTGAGCTCTAGGGATAGTAAATTTAGACTTGCTGGTTCTCAAACATCTTTCTTACAACAGTGTTTGTGATTCAAATCAGCCAAAATCTGCATTAATTCATGCCTTTATACTTAATCCTGCTAAACCCAGACTGAAAGTAGCCGGGCAATAAATACCCTGCCATTCACATGTAGGTACAAGAAGAGCCTTCTGTTGCAGCACTAGTTCAGTCTCTGCTACAGTGTTTCAGGAAAGTACTAAAGTGTACAGAAAGTCTGCAAATGATCAAAGACACGTGATGTGTCACGCACATGTATAAATGAAAGAATCCAAAAGCCTGAGGCCCTTACACCAATTTCTGTTATGTTGATCAGTTACTAGGTGAAGCATTGGCACAAAAATGTCATTTTGACTTCACGAACAACCCTTATTACTTGTCAAAGGAGTATGGTAGCGAGACTCCCTTGTCCCGCCAGAGAATGTCATTAAAGCCTCTTGGCACATCAGTGATACAATGCTGGTGAAACAATCTGGAATTGCCTTTAAAAAAACCCAAACCAAGCCAAACCAAACCAAATCAAACCAAATCAAACCAAACCAAACCAAACCAACACCAAAAAAGTTAAACTAAAAGAAACCCCAAAGCCAAACAAGCAAACAAGAAATAAAAGAATCACAACCAAAAAAACCTGTTACATAGCTTAGTATTGATAGAAGAAAAGTGCAGAAGTCTGACAAATCTTACAAAACTGTCAGATCTGATAGAAAGATGCATCTTATGGAAAATGAATTTTCCCTAATGTATTTTACCTCTTGCTGGGAAAGCTGCTACAAAGTTAAATGTTCAGCTTCCTTTCACCCAAGCCCCCCACAAAAATGGCAATAGTCCAAAGAGTTAAAAATAGAAGGATTATCCAGGCCTTTAGATTAAAAGAGCTTGTTCTGTGGTTGCCACATATGTTCCTTCTTAGACAGGTACTTACATTCCTACATACAATACTTCAGGTCCGCCTTTTCATTGTTGGTAGTTAAAGTACCTGAACACTTCATGGTGCTGCAGTGCTACTGAATGTGCACAGCACAGAAATTTGAGAACTTTCTTGCCAGAGCTAGTGCAAAGCCTACCAGAGCAAATTATAAAAACCTCTGAATATGATTTTGTGGGTGTTGATCATATGCAAAGACTATTACAACAATTTCTGAATATGCTACGGACAATTTTCTCACATCCAGATATCTTAAGTTCTTTGGAAAAAAAAAAAAGCATAAAGATGCATATCGTAGCTGGATGAATCGGTGAATTACAGTATTCAGTGTGCAAGTAAAACTGTGGAATTTGTCCCCCTGCCTTAGGCTACCACCCAAAGCATCGTGTAAGTTTGAAATATCATGCCCTAAACAAATTAACATGAAGTTTCAGCAAAATGCAATTGAAGCACATCCACAGGATGGCAGTAGAAAATAGCTATCAGGAAGTCTGCTGTAAGTCTATTACTGTTGTTATGACTCAAAAGAATAGAAAACATCTCTTCTAACAGCCACAACAAATCAAAGTTGGACTTAAATACCCTACGAATAACATTCTCAGGGCTCAAGAATAGGAGAACAAGAAATATAACTAACTAAAGATAGGTGACTTAGTTATGACCAAGCCTTTCTGAGCTTGTTTCAAAGGCATTAAAAAAAGGCAAAACAAGATGACTACATTTTTTAGCAAAACCTGGAATTTAGATATTCCTGGCCAAGATTCAAAACCACACGTCTGGCAGCTGTAGTAAAACTGATGAATTGTCAGTTATCCAATACAATCTGACCTTGATTTACTTTCTGGGAGTTGACCTACTTCTATTCCACTTGCTGCTTGGGTTTGGGTTACTAGTTGTAGCTACTCCTTGACAAGAGTCTGGCCTTAAAAAGTTTGTGCTTTCTAAGCTAGTTCACAGGAAGATATTTATCACTTATGTAAAACTAATGATTGCATTTTAAAGCCACAAAAACCTCCTATATGTTCCTTCTTCAGAGAATTTTAACTCTCTTCCATTCATATTTATATTACAGGCAGAGGTAGGGAACTGCAATGTTATTGCAAGCCCCTTGGGCTCACACTACAACACAAGCCATAATGACCTCATCACGCAGGATTTTTTTTCCACATCACTCTGCAAATGCAGAGAACACAGCTTGAGGGTAAAACACAAACTTGGTTTGCTTCATCTGCTGCAGAAGTTTGGAAGGTGCACTGTGAATTAGGTTGGGGACTGCAAGATGAGAAAGCAGTCCCATGGTTAAAGTAGTTGAGTGCTATCAGAAGAAAGTATACAATCACTACCCCTGCCACAAAATTCATACATGATGTGAGCAAGTCATGTAAAGCTAACTAAAGGGTCATAAAGTATGCATTTCACATTTTCTGGATGTTCAGCTTAGCACCTTCAGGCTTGTTTTGCTGAAGTGCTGAGCAGTGGAAGTTACATTTCCAGCCATTCCCGCATCAAAAATGCCCAATGACTGGGATAGCTGATACCACATGTGCCAGTCCATAGGTTTCCTTTCCTAATGGACAGTGCTAAAGCAATTTTTAACAATATATTTTTCCTCTGTGCCTCAGTTGCTACATACATCACCTCTTTTCAAAGCAGTGTTTGAAAAATATGGAAAGTTTATGAAAGAGTAGGAAAGCTCTCTGGAGCATCCAAAAACGTTTGAAAGACATTCAACAACTCTTCTTGAGGGCAGAGCTATGGAATATATTGGTTTGGCCTTCAAGAGCTGACCAAAGGCTTCTTAGAATGCGCTGATCAGTCCAGAATAGCACATTAAGAAGAAAAGGTAAAAGAGATAAGATGAGACAAAAGATGAGTTAAAACAAGTTCTTTACATTGTGGAGCTGGGTTAATTTACTTGCTTATTCAAAATCATCTGGTTTATAGCTAGTCATCATGACCATCCTTTAAAATTTGCATTTTAAAAAAATCATCAAATGATTATTTGTCACCACCATGTGTGTCATCTGGAAAACAGAAACCTACCTACCACTAGCATTAGTAAAGTATCTTCACCTGTCCTGGGTTCAGCAGTAGCAGTCATTTTTCTCCTTCGTAGTAGCTGGTACAGTGCTGTGTTTTTGACTTTTGGTCTGGGAACAGCAGTGATAACACCAATGTTTGTAGCTACTGCTTAGACTGTTTAGACTGAGCAAGGACTTTCTGAGCCTCATGCTCTGCCAGGGAGGAGGGGAAGCCGGGAGGAAGCAGAGGCAGGACACCTGACCCA
>WYDI02030438.1:42699-70147 GCA_009867235.2 Psittacus erithacus
TTGTGTTCTCTTCTCTTGTTATTTCCTTTATCATTATTATTATTGGTGGTAGCAGTAGTGATTTGTGTTATACCTTATTTAATAGACTGTTCTTATCTCAACCTGTGGGAGTTGTATTCTTTCAATTCTCTTCCCCATCCCTCTGGGAGCCAAAGGAGGAAGGGGGAGGGCAGTGAGTGGGCTGCATGGCAGGCCTTAAACCATGACATCACCTTTTAACAGAACTTTGTCATCTACCTGACAACCACCTGAAATCTATACAGCCTTGACCACATCTTATTTTAGCAGTTGTGCAAGTCAACTGAGATTGTATAAAGAACATGCAGGCAAAAACTATGCTAAAATAGCATTAAATTTGAAAGTGCTCACCAAAAAGACAGGACAAACTACTTAATTACAGCAAATTCAGACACTAGAAAATTAAAATGTGAATAGGTAGATCAGTGTGAATGCGCACAGAACTCAAATCTATTGAGATTTTGAAGCAACCTTAACTCTGCCTTGCAGGCAGCTGATGAAGAGGAAACTGTAATGTGTGCTATGCATTGCATATATGCACATTTCCAAATTGCTCACCACACCCCTATCTGGCAAAAAGCCAGTACAGTCCCTAAATAACCTGGAGTACAATTTATGAAACACCTTTTGTATTATGCTGCACAATACTAACAAAGTGCCAGTGGTTTGGCAACTGGCTAGTCTCCAAGAGGAGTTGTGTGGGAGGAAAAGCAGGGGCTGCTCAGCTTGGTCTCTCGTGCATGGCAGCATGAGCTAGCCTCCTTTACATGCTTTGCTTCCAGTCCAATCTCCAGCTGCACTTTGCTGCTCATTTGTGATCATTTCACTGACTGGGTGTACGAAAATGTGTCTATTGGAATAGTAAAATGGTGACAGAGTGAGCAAAGCCGTCGTGCCTAGATTGTCTTTTGAGGGGAAGCTGAAAGTTGGGTTCAGGACCAGATTCTCTCTGGATGCAGCTTTCCACTGAAACAGATCATCATTATAAGTATGAAGGACCTCATATGCAAAATCAGATCATGCAGCTTGTTGTACCGTATATGCCTGGGAAGGCTGTTCAGCTCCACACCTACTTGCAGAAGGTGGAAATTCCCAGCAAAATGTGGCAAGTCATTCCTGGCTGTGGAGATTAGAAATCGACTAGAAGGAAAGACAGGACCATCAGAGATGGGCAGTGGTGGCTTATAAACTGTAGTTGGTCTGGATAAAAAAGAAAAATATCAGAGAAAATATCCTGGGAAGCAAGTTATTTGAGTCCCTGCAGGTATTAATTTTCAAATAATTCTATGAAACATGAATAAGCTTTGTCCCAGTCTGAAAAACCACATGTCTAGGAAGTTACTTTTAGAACTGATAATTTTCTTATGATCAGCTGGCAAAAACTGGCAGTGACGGTTCCATCACTTTCAAAATTCTGAAAAAAAAAAATCTTATCTACAGTATGTGTGGGCAGTGTCTTTCTTGGCACAGGTAGATTTGGCTTATTAGCCTTTTTATATTGATAATACAAAGGGCCAAGTTTTATCTAAGTTGTTGCAAAAAATACCAACAACTCAGCTGCAAGTAAATTTCTGAGGTGGAATTCCAGAAAGCTATTATTGCACACATAAGCTTTTTAAAAAATAAAAATGGGGAAGAATTTGCTGGAATCTCAATGACGGCAAAAGCTATTTGAAACAACTGTTATCTACCAATACAGATGATCTGAAATACATGTCAGTTACATTCTTTTTATCATTCCTAGTAATGATTATTTTTGCTTCCATTAACACCAATGGCTTTTCCAGTTACTTTTTCTTCACTTCATTTTAAGAAAATACTTGTGGTTGCTACATTCAGGAATGCAAAAAAAGATAGCTATTTCTATATATTTATTAGAATTAGATTATAGAGCTTGGATGCTTGAATAATTCTTGCCAAGATAGCAATTTTCTGAGGTATAATATAAACACTAGCTCTTAATATTAAAGCTTAGTTCTTTAGATTCATTAAGTAGCCTAGTATGCTTATTCAATACAAGCACAACAGTGCACATCAATATCTTGTGTGAAGAAGCATATACTTTTATGATGCGAATAAAAAGAAAAGAAGGCATTATGCATTTATAAACTGGAGATATTTTTCATCATATTTGAAACTTCCAGTGAATGACATAATGAATAGGACCGTGACAGGAGGAGGAGCACACCGTCCCTAGGCAGAAGCCTGAGAAATTTTACATAAAATTTGTTTCAGGAGAGGAGGAAGGAGAAATATCCCAGTCTTTCCAAGAAAATGTGTTCTTACACTTGACATACAATAGCATATGACTCAACTGTTCTTCCTTTATTCCATTAAGTGACATAAAGCTAGCATTAAAATGTATCTGTTTCTGGGAATAAAAGCCAAACCATGTCATCTAGCAGCAATGCTTACAGGACATCGAAACTGCTCTGAGTTTTCTGGTAAGAGCTCTGAAGTCAGGAGCAGTGCCTGAGACATTTTTGTATCCTCTCAGTGTTGAGTATGTACACTCCTAGTGACCCTGAATACAAATTTGTAGCAGACTGATTAACAGCTCAGCATGATTCAAGCCCACAGTGTCATCCAGAAGATGATGATCAGCTCCAGACAGTGATTTTTATTATCATCCCCACCGTTTCACAGCCAATAGACTAATGCAGCTATATTGCTGTTTCAGACCAACAACTGTCTTTATAGCCAGCTGCACTAAGAGAAAACCAGAAATATTCCATTATTGTTTTCAGAAATACTAGTCATTAGCTGTGTTTTAAATGAGAGTAGCAGTTAGACCCTCTTTTTTTACATGAGGTTACATTTGTTGTATTTTCCTCATTAGGTGATGTTTGATGCAAAATACCAAATAGCTCAAAACCATTTTTTTCCCCTTTGTAAGTCAAACTACTAATTCAGCCCACTCAAAATACCACTTACCTCTGTAAAGCTCATACATAACCATTTCTAATTACCATTTCTGCTGATACATAGTGTCAGTAAAGTTAGGGGAGGTGTATGTGCACATACCTTCTGTCAGTAGGATATAACTCCACAGTAATAACATCTAGAGAGTTCCATGCTGAGATGGTGAGGCCATTGTAGAGGCACAGCATGCCTATCATCATGGATTCACTGGTCCCAAACCACAGGAAAAAACAGCTGATGCCAGAGAGAACCATGGAACCACCTAGGTTTGAAAGAGGTAAAATGAACATGAAGAGGAGCTATATTTTAATAATTACCATTGTTTGTTTTGTCTAATGTTTCTAAACACACAGTGCAGCTGAATAACTGACCCACATACTCGAGTTAAAAACTAAAAAGACCTTCTTTTCTAGAAAGACCAGTCAGGCATACAAGCATTGTAAGGTGCTCATAGGAAAAAAATAATAACTCCTCAAATATTAGGACATATCATAAAGTACGTAGTATAAAGTTTACTGAAACCCCCTCTGAAATCTGTAATTAAGCTATTTGGGGAAAACAGCCCCATTATCCCTTGTTTATCATCTTCTGCAATTACATGAAACTCATTTATATATTGTAGCAATAAAAACTCTGAGTGGGAATTGCATTTATATAGAGATAATTCTCCTAGAAAATGTACACACTGATCTACCACATAGTTATTTAAGTAAACCAGATTTAAGTACATTGAAAACAGATTTTTCATTGCAGATAATCCACGGGAGTTATCTTTCAATTGTCTCACTTTGCAAAGTAGGTAACAGCAAAGAACTTCTGACTCTTCCTAAGGGCTGCTCCACTAGCTGAGGAGCATCTCACCTATGCACATCTCACTTTTCTTTCAGCTGGAGCAGAGAGGAGCCAATGGCCATCACTCTCCAAAATCTCATCTCAAATGCCTAAATAATGGTTTTGTAATATCAGTGTGGAAGAGCAATGACTCATAATGTGGCATAGCAGAACTGGTTACAGAACTTTTTGTTTCTAGTTTCTAAATTGGTGACTCTTTAAAATGGCCCTTATGGTGCCACAGAAACAAAATGTCTGCAGAAGGAATGTTCTGCATCTCTCTGGACTAAATTCTTTAAAAAAATAAAGGGTTACTTTATCAGGAGAGCTTTAGGTTTTGATGTTGTTCCCTGTTTTAAACCAAAGCCTCTACCTAGCATCGTTAACCGTCCAATTCTATCCATCAAGAGAGCAGACACAATATTCCCTGGCAACACTGCCAAAGTTCCCAGGAAATTAACAAAGTAAATCCAGTAAGCACTGTAGTCATCATCAAAAGAAATCTGGCATCCTGTCCTGATGTGGAAAAATGTGCAATTTATCAATTCGCTGTCAACAAATTTATACTGCTCGAGATCTGTGGAAAGAAGAAAAAGAGACATTTCAGGTAACAGCTGACTCCATGTGCAGCATTTGATTAGAAACAGTTCAAGTTTACGCAACTTTAATGCCAATTCTGAGCTTTCCTTGCTTCATAAAATGGGACTAGTAATTGCTGATAATTTTGATACCTTTTTATCTTAATACAAAAATATGCAAAGCTCATGAAAAAAAAGGAGCTAAGGCCTTGAGTTAGGCAGGATAGATTATTGTATTTCAGCTCTGCTTGGACTATATTTGGTTAAGGTCTTTCAGCACCAGCTGGTCTTGCATAAAAGGTACTGGGTATCTGCAAGTTTCTATCACTCTGTTCTGCTCGGTATCAGATCTTCTGTTTCCACATCAGAGAGCCCTTTAGATGAAACTGCCAATTATGGTCAGTTCGGTTTGATTTCCTTTATAGTGAGACATTCGTACAGAAATCAGATTAAAGTAATTTTCATTTTTGAGAAGGCCTCATGGTCTTCAGCTCAGACACAGATGAGTTCCCACATGCAGCTGTTCAGCCCATTCTTCCAATAGCATTTCAGAGATCTCTCCCTAAACTTCCACTTGCTTTCCATTCCTCCTGTCAGTCTTATAACCCTGAATCATTAATGTCTTCCTCTCATGCCAAGAAAGCTGAGTGCTTCTTGCTCTGAAACCTGTCTATTACTAGTATGACTGCTGGAGTTGCTTGAAAGTGGTAGGAAGTGCCTCATCTTTTCCACAAGCTTAGTTGACCATGTTCTACTTTCAGTTATGTTTTAATAAAGTGAAAAAAAAAAAAAAGAGTCCTCTGTTTAACATATGAAAATATGCATTCCCATTTTTGTTACAATACTTAGGAGAGTGGGAATGATTATAGATTAAATAGCTTGTATCCTGAACTCTGATTCCCATCCCACAGCAAGCACAATGAACAATGTATTTCACCAGTCTTATTTAGACTAAGTAAAACATCCTCCGTAAGTTAAACGTACCAGTAAAGCAATAAATATATTTTCTCCCCTCTCTCTTTAGAGATATTAAAATCAAAGAGAAGTTTATTACTTCAGTCAATATTAGGCCTGATGTATCTCCAGTGCAGGTGTGATATGATCCTTTCACTTTTCTGTTATAACATTACAGAGGCCTGTTGCCTTTTTATAGCTTTCTATTCTCTACAAGAGGGCTTTTAGTATGCCTTATTAAAAATCCAGAAATTACAAATATAAGATGAGAACATGAAGCTGAATGGATACTCAGCATTTTTCCTCATAATACCTGTGTTGTAGAAGGTGGTATTCACGAAAGTACAGTTCCTGAAGTATGTGTTCAGTGAAGTAATATCTTCAAAAACACAGTTCTTAAAAAGTGAATCTTCAAAGGTTACTGATTTAAACTTCATCATAATAAACCTGCCCAGTAGAAATAATTTCTGTCAGTCTACCTTCGTAGGTTAGAAAGAGCAACAGGTCAAGCTGATGCAGCTGTACAGGTCTAAAAAATATTAACCCTAGTAACAATGATTCCTTAAAGGCATTCTGGGGATGTAATTAATGATTACCTGATTCTAGAATACTGTTGTTCAGAAAAAACATTAATAAGAAGAATAGCTCCACAGAGCCACTGGCCACAACAATTCCTTTGATAATATTTCAGTTATTAGTTGTCCTTAATCATCAGCCAAAAAACAATGTCATGACATTAATGGAAAATAACTATTACTTATAACTTGACATTACGGTCAGAAATTGGGAGATCATGCTCCAGAAACTCAGTCTCTTGGAACAAACAATCACCCACTAGTACCAGGAAGCTGGAAGAAAAGAATATTTTAAAGAACTTGTATTTTTCCAGATGAACACAGTGGGCATTGTGCTAGCCTCAAATGTGAAACAGAAACACAATGATTACATTGCCAGTTACACAGCTACCTATCTTACTGGAAGTTTGTGCTTGTTCCCCCATGTGTGTGCATGCAACTGCAATTACTGTGTATATAAAACAGGTATAAGCAAACTTTTAGTAACTTTTCCTTATTTCTGAACATCCCTCCTCCTACCGACTCATTTAGCTTCTAGGGCTTTGAACATGACTGTCATTCAAGTCATTCCCAGAAAAAGTCAATGACGAAGTGCATTACTAGCAATAATTTTCTACCTTGATGTTAATGGAATAAAAAAATGCTGGAAGCCTTTCTTAGTATAATTCTAGAAAATAACATTACTATGCTAAGAAAAAAAAAAAAAGAGATGTAGAAATACATCACTATTTTTGTGATGTCTTCTATTTCACATGAAGGTGCAGAACAAACTCATAGTTTTCCTGGCAGACTTCACTCGAAGTGGCATGAGTTTTAAAAGCAGTGCTTTAATTGCTATAGAGCTGTAAGAACTGTTAAAATGTCAAAGCCTTCAAAACACAGACCTGGGTTTGCTCTAATTAAACATGGTGTGACTAGCTAAATAATTTTCTTATTATAAGACTAATAGTAGCAGTAGGACACATAAAATATGTTACCTACGAAATAGTAGGAATTGAACTCTCTCATCAATAAAGTTCTTGGAATCTTTATGAGAAAGGAGAGAAAACCTGATCATGTTTGCCACAGGAAAAGATTTCCAGCTAATGAATTCTCTTTGTCTATTGATCAGAAGAACGGTGTTTTCAGCCCATTAGTTTCATTTACTGTATCATTTCTCATTTGTGGCAGACTGATTAAAATCAGGCTTGTGTTTAGTGTCAGCTCATTATAAGTTTTCATATAGCACTTCCCATTTTAAAATGTAGCCTAATTCCAGAGGAGAACAAAGAAAATTTAGCAATTATATTAGTCAGTTGGAAAAGAAATTACAGACTACATGTCCTACATTCTTCTGATGCGCTTTCTAAATTTGGACAGGAAATATGACTATATTAAAATCGGTGTTGCAATGATTTGCATTAGAACCCAACAGAGATGTAACAAAGTAAAAAGTCAAGTACTAATGGATCTTCTATTTAAGAAAGAACATGAGGGAAATACAGATTGAAGGTAGGTGGAGTATTTAAATATTTGTGGAGGAAGAATATTAAATGAGCTAATACTTCTACGGAAAATGTTTTGATCATCTCATATAACGGTCAGAGATTTCTTAAATTTGCACATTTGACAGAGTAGATTAGTGTTTTGGAGCAGATAAATGTTAGATCAAGTGTTTTACAAGAATTTTCCATTTAAATTGATAAGACCCCAGTTGATGTAGTGCTGCCAGTTACTGACAGTAGATAGTTCTTTGCTTTTAGGAGAACACCTACCTCCTAGAAAGGAGTGAAACTGGAAAGCTATGGCTAGTTTGAAAATGAGATACCTGCATTTTCTTGTCTGAAGGGCATAAACTTTAAATTGTGTCAAAACTCTATTTCTTATAAAAATAATTTTAAAAGGCCTGTATTACAAAAGCCAGTAATTTTACTCACCTAAATTTATTTTCCTATGGAAATAATAATTACTTTGCATCACAACTTCCAGCAGACCACTCAAATGGTTATAACTTAAGACAAACCAGATGCCTAAACCAGCTCTGCTTAATTTTCCCTTAAGTTCCCTAGTTATCTGTGAAGTCCAAATAAAGCCTTAATATGTTCAGATTCAGTTGAAAAAAACCCAAAAAAACAACACAAAAGTCATTGCCAACATGTTGTTTCTCATTCAGATCTGTTTGTACTTTTTGTTGATTTATGGTAACATTTAGCTTTTATTTTCCTGTGATAAGATGCTAATGTCTCAATGTTCAGCGTTGTCACAGAAGCATCTTCCATTCATATAAGAAAAGAATTAGCAACAGAGATGAAAGTATGTCCTTTCCCAGGCCCCTACAATATGCTGCAATATGTGTCAGTTCTGAAAATCTTTGAATTCCACTGTGAAAGGACATATTGTTAATTTAGGCCTTTTGGCCTATTTTTCAGGATGACAAGGAAGCTGTGTTTGCTTGGGAGATCCTCACACAGGAACCACTAGGGCACGTACAGGCTTATTTCTCTCTGTGCTCCACAAGGCACAAGAAATCAAGATCAGGAATAAATTCCCATCAAAAAGCAACAAAAGCAAGTATCATTAGCTGGTGGAGAAAAATATGAGATTATTAGGACATGCACTAAAACATCATTTTTTTAGTCCAGCTAAGTCAGTATATTGGGAAATCTCTAAACCTGTCATTGATGTATTCTCCATTGCTGTGAATCTGATTTTCCAGCGTGAAGTTGAAGACGAAATGTGAAACCACTTCATTGCGGAAATGTTTCACTCGGGATGCGTACTCGTCTGACTGCAGATGTTTAATGACGTCGGGAAACCAGACAGATAAGCCATAGTAGCTGCAAAAACCAGAAAAAGCTCAGTCACCAGTCTTACTTTTTGGGAAATCTGTCTAAGTTGAGGATGAACAGCTCTTATGTGGTGGAGCAGTTGTTCCATGTCCTGTAACAGTTATTTATTCTTTCTAATAGCTGGTGCAGTGCTATGTTTTGGCTTCAGTCAGAGAACAATGCTGATAGCACACCAATGTTTTAGTCGTTGCTAAATAATGCTTACTCTGATCAAGGACTTTGCAGTCTCATGCTCTACCAGTGAGGAGAGGCACAAGAAGCTGGAAAGGAGCAGAGGCAGTACACCTGATCCAAACTAGCCAAAGGGGTATTCCATACCACAGCACATCATGCCCACTATATAAACTGCGGGGAGACACCTGGAAGGGACCAATCACAGCTCAGATCGGTCTGGGTATTGGTCAGCAGGTGGTGAGCAATTTTATTGTGCTTCACTTGTGTTTTCTGAGCTTTCATTTCTTTTTTGTTGTTTCCTATTATTATTATTGTTATTATTGTTGGTATTCTTTCTACTATCAGTTTATTTTACTTTATTTTGGTTATTAAACTGTTCTTATCTCAACCCATGGGTTTTCCATGCTTTTTATTCTCCTTCCAACCCACCCAGGGAGGGGGAAAAATGGGGGGTGAATGAGTAGCTGCATGGTGCTGAGTCACCAGCTGGGTTTAAACCATGACAGTCCATCACAGTAGATTCCACCATAAAATAAAAATATTGAAAGATGCTGACATCAGAAGATGCTCTTTTCTGAAGCAGATATTTTTGATGAGGTAAGCTTGCAAGTAAGAACAGGCTAACTGATAGATATAACATTTTGTGGAAAGATACTGGATAAAACCTTTCTGAATAAAAAAGATAATCATAGTGATAAAAATTTGCATGCAGTCCATCAAGTCTATCAAAAATAATATAAGTTTTCAACCACTCTTACCCAAAAGACAGAGTGAACCATACAGCTGTAAGTTTGATCGTATTATCCTTCACAGGGTAGTTGAAGCATCTCATAAATGTCAACCAAATCTGTAAATCATTAGGAAATACATTTATTATAAATTGTATTTTGAAAAATTTTGCTAAATGATAGAACCTTTTTGATTCTGATTTGCTTGCTTCTTCAGGGCCTCTGAGAGAGGAGATAACTCTATGTCAATCACAAGTCATTGGTCACACAAGCATGTTAATCTCCAAATATAGCCAGGTTGTGCATGTTCTATGGCTTTTGACTTCTTTTCATAGAATCATAGAATGGTTTGGGTTGGAAAGAACCTTTAAAGATCATCTAGTTCCAACCCTCCTGCCACAGGCAGGGACACCTTCCACTCGATCAGGTTGCTCAAAGCCTCATCCTGGCCTTGAGCACTGGCAGAGGCAGGGCAGTCTCAACTTCTTTAGGCAGCCTGTTCGAGTGCCTCACCACCCTCATCATAAAACATTTATTCCTAATGTCCAATCTAAATCTATCCTATTATAGTCTAACACTCTTACCCCTTCTTGGAAAAAAGTCTCCCTCAATCTTTTTTATAAGCCCCCTTTAGGTACTGAAAGGCTGATAGAAGGTCTCCCTGGAGCCTTCTCTTCTCCAGGCTGAACAGTTCCAACCCGTTCAACCTTTTCTCACAGGAGAGGTACTCCAGCCCTCAGATCATCTGTGCTGCCTCCTCTAGACTTGCTCAAACAGATCCATGTCGTTTTTGTGTCAGGGGCCTCAAAGCTGGATGCAGTACTGCAGGTGGGGTCTCACGAGACCAGAGTAGAGGGACAGATCTGCTGGCTATGCTTCTTTTTACGCAGCTTAGGATGTGATTGGCTTTCTGGGATGCAAGCACACATTGCTGGCCTGTATAAAATTATTTACACACCAGTATGCACAGTGTTTATTAATTCACCCTCTGCTCTGATCACCTCAAACTTTCCAATATCTAGGCAATATTCACTTCATTGCACTATGTCAAATAAACAGAGATCTTGTAAAAAATGTTTTCTTCTGACTTCCCAGTATTACACTGCTTTAAGTTTAGATAAACTATATTCCATAATTCAACAGTGACACAGAGTTTGATCCATCATAACCTACCACAGCTGGAAATTGGTACTTCAACTATATGAGGAAAAGATGGGACTACCTCCAGGTCACAGACACTACAGCAGAGTCAACTGAGAAGGGTGTTCTCTCCCCTCTCCCTCATCTCAAGATGATTTTCTGTTTTTGAAGAGAAGTACCAGTTTGTCTTAGGAGGTTTCAGCACACTTGTGCAACAAGGAGCTCTAACCCAGGGGCTAGTCCAGTGAGATAACAAGCATATGAGACAGCCAATCTGTAACTAAGCGGTTTAGTTTTAAAGGTGGTTTTGTAACAAGGCAAAATCATAACATTTCAATCTTCAACTACTCTGTTTTTGTACAAATAACTATAAAAGCAGACACCTTCTGGGTTTGTTTGGTTGGGGTTTTTATGTTTGGTACTTTTTAATAGTGAAAATGCCATTTTTCCAAGTAAAGCAGCTTTGTGACAAACCTTGGTTTACAACACTTTCTCATATCTCCGGAGACCTTCAAGATGCAGATATTTAACAGCTGTGCAAAGGTATTTTTAACTTTTTTTTTTTTTAAAATTAATGAGACTTTTCTCAATTTTCATTACAAAGTTCAAAGGTACTGCATAATTTTGGCTTTGCAAATAAGTAAAAATGAATATGGAGCATACTCTCATTGTGCTTGCATTAAACTCTTTGAAATAGCTCTAACATAGTTTTCTGGCAAAACATTTAACATGTCTAAAAATACATGCAGATACAAAGCCTTATAAAGATTTTATGACATCCATTTACACAATTTATTCATTACTTTACCATTTGTACATAATGTTGCTGTCTCAAGTTCATGTAGCAAATTTTTCATCTCAGCATGTGTCACCTCTTTCTATAGGTATATATTGATACATATTTCCAGTATGTATTATACCGTGGTGCTTGGAAATATGGCTATGTAACTATCAGCCATCACTTGTATGCATTTTCCTTCTCACAAACTGGAGCCAACCTCTGTGATTCACCAGCATCTCTCCTGGGTCAGAAAATGAGGACCTTGCACAGGTTCCTGAATCTGCCAGTGCATGGAAAACGCAGCATTGCAGCTATCACCAGCATGAGCTGAATAACCCATCCTATATCTGAAGGTTAATTAAAAAAAGGAAAGGTAACAGGTTACAGAACAAACAGACATGTTGTTACTTACGCCATACAGCTCTGTGCGAATTCTAACAAAACACCTCCTGTACCAAGTTCCTGTATCGCTCTCTATTTCTATAAGCTCGTCTATCTGCTTTGGAGTTTTGATTCTGTTAACCTAGAAATAAAAACAGAACAGCAAATATTTGCATTTTATGGAATAATTAGCTGTCTGTTGAGGAGATTTGGAAGGTTTTAATAAATCCCATGAATTAAAAATGAGCAGATGTTAAACCTGTGTCTGCACTTGGAATGCTTTAGAAATAATAAGGAATAGTAGCAGACTATAATGCCAAATTTCATTATGGATGCAACTGTACTGGAAAAACTTCAGATTTAAAGCATGCAGGAAATCAATTTCCTCTGACTGAAACAAGCTGTTACTGTCAGGTTCTGCTAGACTGTTGCTGTCCATATCCCTAATGCCACAAAGGATAAAACAGTATTTAAACCCTTAGTTAGCCATGTCTGGATTTTGCTATCAAGATGTTTCTGACTTGCTATATCAACAGTCTTGAAAGTCTACTGATTAAAGATACAGTAATAAAATAGAAGTATTTGAAATGTCAAGAATTAACAGCTGAGTAACATTATTCTTTTGTTCTTATTTCCTTTACTGTTAGACAGGGAACTCTCTTTGTCTTTCAGATGTTGAATTTAACTATCTATTTTAATGAAGAGAGAAAAAGTTAGGTGACATGATCTGAAACCATGCATGTTATTGCTGTTATGAGCAATCACCTACTTCATCTAAAGTGAAATGAGATAAACACACATCAAGGAAAAACACAGAACTACCAGTGACAGAGAATGTGATGTTGCCTACAGTGCTAGTTTTCACTTGCACTCTCCTGTGTAGCAGAGCAAGAATATGCTATATTATCTTTCCAGACATGGGATCTGACAAACTTAAACCATTGTATAGTTTTGGTTTTGGTTTCTGCTCTGGTCCCAGGTTCATACCAATAACACAAAAGGCAGTGTATTCACCCACAGTTTATTTTAAAAGAATAGAAATAGAGAATGGAAAAAAGAGATAAAATGAGGAAGGGGCCTGATATATAGGGAGGGAGAGAGCAAGACACTGAGTGTTCAGTGTATGGCTGACGTTTCTGAAGGTAGCAATATCTTGTGTTTCTTCTTTAGAGAATGATGACACCTCTGCCCACAGATGCATCATAGTGGATTAAAGGACATCAGGGAATAGCAGTGTTGGTGGTAAAGCTCTAGTTTTCAGCTCACTGCTTTTACACTTGTACACTCTTTAAGATGTGCCAGCAGCCTCATCCCATGAACAAGAACAAACAAATGCCCTCTAAGCGGTTTAGCTATAATCACCATCATTTCTGAAATACTGCAGCTCACTGTCCTGCCAAATCATGACTGCATCAAAGACAAGACTGTACTCTTTTCATCATGCCTTCCTCAATAGCAATAATCTTGTCTGCATCATTCAATTGATTTTAAGCTTTTCTTAAACTGCTTTTATGAAACATGTTATACGGAAGACTGAGTTGAGTTTTCCAAAATTATTTAAGACCTTGTATATACAAACATCCTCACATGTCACACCTCCAGGTAGAAAGGGCATGCCTTCTGAATCGCGCTGTAAACCATGCCACATTTGTAAGCTCGGGGGCAGCCTTTTCACCTGACTCATTTGGAGATTTGGAGGTTGAGGGAAGCATGTGTATATCCTAGGACCACTGTACGTGACTGGAGACAAAGAGCCGCTGGCCTTGATGGTTCCTTAACATAAGAAAAGTCCTATTGAATCAAGACAATGGTCCATCTGGACCATGCAAATTCAGCTGTCAGTATATGAAGAATGAAAGGAAAAAATAAAGAATACTTATTTTAATGAAAATGGAACTTCTGTTTAAAAGCAATGGCTAGAAATATGCAATGGTTTAAATCTTACAAAATCAAGACTTGCTGCAAAGAAAAACTTTTTGCAGAATAAAAGATTAATATATCACAAAGAGTGAATAGAATTTTGGGCTTAAGGATAATTTTTTTTTTTTTTTTTACGTAAACATTTGAACCAATGGATCTAATGAATGTATATTTTAAGGACCCAAGAAGGTAGTTAAGCATGTACATAAATGTTTAACTTGGATAGTTCCATAATAGAAGATGCTATCAATTTTCTGCCATTTCTGTTAATGTCACTGCTTTCAAGAGAGATTTTCAGAAGTTTCCAAAGATACTATCACCACAGTCAGTAACTAGAATATACTTTTTGGAGTTTCTAACTCAAAACCCAATTGTTCATCAGTTGATGTCTTCCCTGTTCTAAACGTTTGAAGATAAAATCCTCAATATGAGTAACAAGAGTAAACATGACATGTGAAAAAAGCTTCTAGGAAAAGATGAAATCAAGATAAGATAGGAAAACATACAAAAGGAAAGCACATTACAATTATAGCAGTAATAAAAAAAGTTACATCAGCTGTGGAGTTAGAAATACTATTAAAGCATATCGGATGTGACTAGTGACATGAAGTGGAGCAAAATAGCAACACAGAAGTCACAGAATGGTACTGGATGAAGAAACAGGGTTTAGGAGAGCTATGTGAATAAGTTACTGAGACAAAGTGTCACAATAGGAAAAACTTACATTTTTTAAAAAAGAGAGACTAAAAGTATGACCCAAACAATTTATGCAGAAGTTCTTTTCTTTCTGGGTTAATAAGATTAAGTGCTGATATTTCCAGTAAGAAGACAATGATGTATTTTTTAATCATATTAATGCAAGCTAAAACCAGGGACTTCTATATATGTATAGCCTTGACATACAATATTTCTAATCTTTCAAATCCTCCGTATCTGGAATTGAGTTTTCCCAATTATCATGGCAGAAACTGGCAAATATCCCAAGAAAGTGGTGTGTTTTCTTTATTCATGTGTTATTCATGGGTGACAGATCAAGAAAAATAGCTATAAATAAACTGTTGAGTTCAACATGATTCAGTGTCACATTTTAACAGCCATAGAAAGACTTGTTAGATCACAAGAACTGGAAACAACAAGCATGTGCTTTGTTTTCTTCTTCACAGCTGCTTTAGGACATGATTATGATTATGCTAAACTAATGTGATACTGTGGCTGATCCTTCCTCCCACCTTTTGTCCCAGTATATTTCTGTCTTATTCCTCATGCCTAAGCCAACACTGCAGGGGAACAGCGTCTGTGCTATGGCTGACTGTGCAATCAGTTAATGAATATCAACACTGGCAGAAGAAAAACAAAGAGTGACCTAGGGCAGGCATACCCTGTCTGAAAGCAGCTCAGATCAGCAAAAGCCAGTTGTGAAATTACACCCTAGAAGTATGGTGTTAGTCAAATCCCTTTATCCATAAATGAAATCAGAAAATAAAATACTAGGTTAGATGGGATTAGAGGTAGATCACAGGTGTATCAATAAATGTGGATTTAACATGATAGGCATGCTAACCAGCCTTCTTTCAGACTAAATAGGAGGTTTTGAGCTTCTTTGTGGAAAAAAAATTAAATAGAGTAAATCAAAACTACATTCAAGGCAATAAACTGCAAGTCTCAACAAAATATAGCTATATGGTCAGATGGTCATTCCTTGAGACTGCCTGCAAATGCAGAGTCTTTAAAAAGATTTCTTAATTGAGTTATGTGTGCATTAAAGTAAGAAGAAAGCCTCTGGAAGAGGAAAAACATCCCAAACATGGCTCTGAGTGGGAGCAGAGTGCTTACACTCCCACAGCGCAGCACAAGTTGTAAAGGGAGACTGATTTTCAAAGCAAGAAAATGCCTCCTGCTGTTTGGTCCTACTGTATCCAGGAAGAAAAAAATTATTGGGTATATTCTTCATATTGAAGGAAGGTGCCATAAAATCCCCCACATTTGAATCAGCAGTTTCTCCTCCAACTAGAAACAACCTATCAATGCTTTGAATCTGGCCTTTTCATTAAATAAAACACAGATTGAGTCTATTAAGTGTCTTGGTACACCAAAGAAAAATACAATGTGGATTCATAGGTTCAAGAATATGTTGGCCAAAGGCTTACATCTTTACAAGCCTTGTATATATAGCCATCGTATATATAGCAATTCCAGTAGGAATTTGGTTCTTATATTTAGGAATTTAGAGTGCAAATTATTTACTTTGTCATGCAGAGTATTAATATTGATTGCTTAAGCCCTCCAGACCTTGCCAATCAGCAAGCTCACTGATGTGTTAAAGCGATTAGCTTTAAAAGCAGTACTCACTGTGAAGACTTTCTCAGGCTGACCACGAGCTCGCATGTTTGTGTCATGAATTTGCTTGAGTATCATCCAAGCTTCATCATGTTTTCCAACCTAAATGTTCATTTAAACACAACATACACACAAATTAAGATATTCAGTATTATCACTGAACTATCTTAATGCCTGTTATACAGAGGTCATGATGTAAACACAGACATAATTTTGACTGGAATCTAAAAACAATTTGGAAAGTTATATATACCTCCAGCAAGAACCGTGGGCTTTCTGGCATAAAGGTGAGGGCTACCACGGAAGAGACACAAGGCAGTGCACAGACGATCACAAATACTCGCCAGCTGTGGAACTGATAGGCAGAGCCCATGCTGAAACTCCATCCTATGAAATAAAAAATTCACAGCATGTAGAGAAATAAGGAGTATTGTACGTGAGAGTCTGCAGCTTCTTAGAGATGCAAAATGATACTTTCAATTAAATGAAGCCTGACTGGTCTCCCTCCTCTATTTCCACAAATATTGATGATTTCACAAATAATCTTACACAATGGGTTTCATGCTCTTTCCTGTGATTAGTCAAGCTGGAAAATTGCCATATTATGCAGGGTGGGAGATTTTCTTACACAGGGATGAAGAAAGCTCATTCAAGTCTCCTACCAAAATCTGCATGAAAGCAGTTATGAAAAACAAATAGGGACACCACCACCATATGTAAGAATACATACACAAAGAGACAGTTTCTAAGAATACTGGAAGAAGGAAGAATTAAAGAGCTACACTCAGATGACATGTTTTATGGAATTTTACAGTCTTCCTTATTAACTTTTTCTACAGAGAGTTGATTTCAACACTCTTAATAAGAGTCTCCTAACATGATACAGCACAACACATAAAGCATTTATAGTGCCTAACTTCTGTTTCCATCTTGTTCCAGAGCACTATACCACTCCTTAAACTCTGTTAGAAATAAACTGACAGTTGAGCCCCCTGCCCCATAACTAGATATTCAGGAAAAAATAGTCAGCATTTAAGTTTCTGTCTGAGATGAACAACCTTAACACTGAAGTAGAGAGAGAATTTATGATTATATAAAAAAATATTACAAAAAATTAACAAGAAAACGACTCATCTGAAAAATTGGGTTTGAGATACATCTGAGTGCTAACAACATCTTGTAGAAGCCATTGTTAAAATATTCTGAGAACACAAAAGGAAATACTGGAAAACATGTATGTGAAATTGCAGTGCTGGTAGTTCAGTTCTTTAATAAAATATCTGATTGTTCTGTATATTATGACTGGACTATTGAAACAGTATAATTGTAAGAAACCTAAGAATTTCTCTAAAGAAAGAGAAAAATATTATTTGGGTAATTATCTGTCCTTTTAGTCTGGCTTCAATACAGCAGAAATTTTCAAATAAAATTTTCAAAGGATAACATATTAAAAGATGAGTGGAAGATAAGAATGATAAAGGACAGATGAAGTTACTGGAATAAAATGGAATCTTGACTGATGAAAAAGTTGATACCAGATTGATCTGATATATTTCTTTGTTAAATGATTTTTTTAGACAAAAGACATGGTTAATTAAATCTGTCTGCATGTCCATAAACAACTACTACAGCATGGTTTCAAATGGCCACAGGGAAGGCAGCACAGGACCGGGGGCTTCACCTTTCAGGACAGTGTGGTCCAGGCACTGGCTCTTGTCATTATGAGCTGCCGCAGAAATACATAGACCCACTGGTATACTCACACAATCTGCCTTTCACTGTTCTGGTTTGTTTTATGAGATTGAGCTGCACAATAGGCACTTCTGCAGTAAACGTAATCAACCTGGCTTTATGCCTGTTATAAAAACCAACAGTAACATCTTGTGCTCCATAGCCAGCCCTGGAAAATGATAATTTATTTTAAGGTGTAATTTATTAATGTAAGTGAACCATACCACACTAAATTAAAGGCAGTGAGTGCACCATTCATCCTGCTGTCATCCTGCAACCTACAAAACATCTTTTTTGAGCCTCAAAATATCTGGGGGACATGTCAAGTAAAATGGTTATTATGGTTTTTATTGCTCTTAGTCTGTCTTTTTCTCTATTTGTTGTATTAGGTGCTGCAATTTTTCAACATATTTGCTGAGTTAATAATAAGTGTCAGGATTATAAGAAGCAATTGGTAGGAAAAAAAAGCCAGCTGCAACACAGCTGTCTTGATGCCGCTCTCCTGTCTATTCCAGCACCACCAGCACTAGATCAGCAAAACAAACATATATTTTAAATTCAGAGCAAGTTTAGATTTATTCTGATGTTTAACACACCCCATTTTCCTAGGTCATGAGCTCATTTGGCAAATGGGGCCATTAGACTGGCTCTGAATTTAGCTCAGAAAGTGGCTTTCATTCCTCTTAAATGTAGATCTTGAAATCAAATGGAAGTGTGTTCTTGTCTGTAACTCAATTTGCTTCTTGCTTCCGTGATTTATGACCCAACAGCAAAGACTCAACAGCTCTATACAGTTCCATTCAGAGCACTGCACAGTAACCTAGAGATAAACTTCACCCTTGATCCCTGGCTATGCCATATTTGAGAGTCATTAATCTTAAAAACAGTGGCAAGTCTCTATGTTTTATGAATTGCAAAACACTTGGCCCAAATGCATCTTGGGAATGATGTGCTGTAGGGAAATGTAAAACCTGCAGTGACTAAGTGTGAAGATGCCGCAGCAACCTTTGTGCTGAATACCACCCTCCCACTCTACTGACAACTGAAAAGGCCAAGTGAGTCACAGACATGGCAATTACTGATTACAGGAATACAGCACCACACAGCAGAGCAAAACCAAAATGTACAAAATACTAATCTATATCTAATTATATGCTGAATTCAATGTCAACAAAATCTTCCCTCCCAGCACAGCAGTTTATCCACTCCATAATGTTAATAAATTAAAAGCCTGTTGTAAACAAGGTCCTGCTCTGAAAGAGAGAAAACATTTATGTCCTAGACTTTCTGAATAAATATAGAGGTAAACCTGTCCACATTATGCTGAATTTTGTAAATTTATGTTACCTGGCAAACAGCAGTATTTTCAAATACAATGATCATCTTTTACAGTGGGTAGGTTACCAGAGAGCAGACTAATGGGGAAGATTTGCTTAACTTTTCAAAATGAGGGCTGAAAGGGAACACAATAGCTCTGTACAAATCCATAAAGGTTACACAAAGGTGCAATGTGGCCAATGAAAATATGGGTGCCTACAGCTGTGAAACACCTTTCTAAGACACCAGTGTGGGTAAAGAAAGCAAATCAGAATAGAGGGGTTTTACAGCATAGTTAGCTAAAGACTGATCACTCTTGATAACAATTTTTGTTAGTCATGCAGTAGAAATCAGAGGAAAAAGATTCATGACAGTGCCAGAAATTTACAAATGCGAGTTTGCATAAAATTCTGTCTTTTGGTAGATCAAAGGAGGGAGTAGATGGAAAAATATCCCTAAAATTATGGGTGGAGGGATAGCCAAAGAACTTATATAAAATCATAGACTCGATAGATTCATCTGAAGAACACTTTCTATATTTTTTCTTATTTCTGTTTCACCGCGCAGTCTTTGGTCAAAATTCAGCTTTCTAGGCTCAATTTTTAATGTTTTAAATTTGAAATATTTCCAACGAAGATGTGTGATTGCTGCAACTTGCCACCTGGTGGCACTGTTACCGCACGTAACACACAAAAAATTTGCAGAAATACTTCTACTATTAAATAGTGCTGGTTTTTTGAGCACTTCACAAATCTAAGCTAAAACGAAATTTGAAGCAAGCCTGG
This sequence comes from Psittacus erithacus, assembly GCA_009867235.2. Classification (NCBI taxonomy): domain Eukaryota; kingdom Metazoa; phylum Chordata; class Aves; order Psittaciformes; family Psittacidae; genus Psittacus; species Psittacus erithacus. Next base: position 62,700 of record WYDI02030438.1, read on the forward strand.
AAATATTTTGTAGCTAGCAGCACTGAAATACAAGATTATTGCAGTGATATTTGTCTGTCCTAGCATTAGCAAGTTTCACTGAGAGTGATAGCTAGGATTTGAGCACATGTATTTTAGTGGTACTGATTAGAGTAACGGTAAAAACGAAATAGGGGAAAAAATAAAGTTCAGGTAAGTTACATAGCTGAGGAAGCTCAATTAGACAGTTAGACATTTTTGCAAGACTGAGTGAAATACATAGTTTCCAAGAAATGCAGAAACAATGTTTTCAGAATTATTCTGTAATGGTATTGATGTGAACTTCCAGTAGAATGTATGTCTTTCCTGTGATTAGTTTGTTAATATCATATCAGAAAGGCAGTGGTATTTTTAGCCTGCAGAGATAGTTAGATACTCTACAAACCCACTGGCTCAGCAGGTCAGCTGCTGGTAATTTCTGCAGAAGGAATCTGGTAATAAAATAGCTGAAGTGTGGCAGGCCATCATGTGGCATCTTAATAAAGGTGCCTGTAGAAGACTCTCTGGATATCATCCACATTTGCCTGGCTCTTTAGCTGATGTTAATAACCCCTGGGAGTCATAAGGATCAACAGTTCAATGGAAGAAGAAAGTAATAGTGTTAAACAGATATATTTTACAAATACATTACACTCAGACTTGGTCTGCTGACGCTTAAAACTGTGATTAAAAGGGACAAGGCATTTTCTAAAGACACATTTCCTCTCCCACAGAGGTGGTGGCTGTCAGCCACTGACACTCATCACTTCCCTGTGCCAGCACTGATCTTATCTGAAGACTTGAGATTATCAGGTCTCCAATCACGTGGGTAATATTATCTGCCATTCAGACAAGCCCCAGGAGAGCTACAAGCAGGGCTGACCTTATATATAAAATAATTTGCTTTGTAATACCATCAGACATAATTCCTGTATCCAGTGCATGACACTGCAGTCCAGGTGATGTCTCCAGCTGTACTCTCTCTGAACACTGACAGCAATAATTCACTTTTAAAATGTTTCTAGTACATGCTGTAGTACTGCCCAGTTTTACTTTTCATTGAGGAGGAAATTTGTGTATTCTCATATTTCAGACAATAATGCAGTATTATATGTCCTTAAAATTCATGGTTTACTGATGATATGTCAGCCTTTCACTTAACCTTTCATACACTCTGTGCAGATTACAGAGCTGTTATATTTGTTTCCTTGCTATGGAATTGCTAATGTATTTGTGACAGACCTGATAGAAAAAAAAACCCAAAAACCCAACAAAACCAACCAAACCCCAACAAAACAAAACAAAAAATAGTTGTGAATCATAATATCTAGCAATGACCAAGGAAAACAAAAAAAGAAAAGACAAGGAAGGCTTGTAAGTTATTGTGCGCACAGATTGAAATGGTCTGTCTGAAATCTGACTTTCATTTGGCCCCAGATTATGACTGTAGCTGGATGTTGTGACTCATAGTAGCCATCATAGGCAAGAAGTTAATCTTTAAAAAGGCAGAAGAGATAAACATGTGTAATTTTCTAGAAGAATTAAAGCACTAATAAGAGAACTGCAGATACCAAACAGCCTGGTCATGTCATCTATCAAATCTTGGCAGATGCTAGAGGTGGCAAAGGATGTTTAATTAGTGGTCTATTTATGATTAGGAAATCAGGATCTCACTTGCCTTCCTATATAGATAAATATGAATGCATGCAGAGACTTAAAGCAGGCTGTTGATAGTACGGAGCCTGATGAGAATGGTATGTCTGTATCTTGACTTCAACAAAGGAAGCTGTTTTTGCACTTCAGTTTTCTTTCTAAGAAGAATACTGAGCCAACTAATAAAACAGACGTAAGTAAGGCAAAATCAGTCATTAACAGTTCACTTTTTATGAAGTCTTACAGGACAGAAGAAAAGCCATACAGAACCAGAGAGAAAGGACTTGCAAACTAAATTGACCTTTGTACATTTTCTCCATATTCACTCCTTCAGTGATAATCTTCCCTTCACTGGACTGTTCCAAAGACATAATAGTTGTAATGATGAATAGTTGAAATGGTGGCAAAAGAGTAGAACAGTTTTCGTAAGAGGTAGCTTACAGCATTTTCAGAACTGGTTTTCATCTTCTGTACTTACTTTATGACTAAGAAAGGTCTGACAACAAGAAGATTCCTGCACACCTCACAGTTGGACAAATTACCTTTTTACTTACATAAAGCAGAGATGAAACAAGCCTTGCGTAAGTGCACTTTGCAGAAAACATTCTAGTTTGAATAGCGGCTCTAAGAATCATCTGACAGTAAAACAGCTTACAGGAGATGAAGATTCCTCTCCCCCTATACATATTGTTTAATAACTTCAGTTAGTCTCCAGGCCATCACTCTCCATAACATTATCCTCCATACAGAAAAGACATGTACATGTTGGAGAGGGCCCAGAGGAGGGCCACAAAAATTATTAGAGGGATGGAGTACCTCTCCTATGAGGAAAGGGGTTGCTTAGCCTGGAGATGAGAAGGCTCAGGGAAGACCTCAGAGCAGCCTTCCAGTACTTAAAAGGGACCTATAAGAAAGACAGGGAGGGACTTTTTAGCAGTGCTTCTTCCAATAGTACTTTGTTTGGGGTCTAAACAAAAAGAGGGAAGATTCAGGCTGGATGTGAGAAGGAAATTCTTTACAGCAAGGGTGGTAAAATACTGGCACAGGTTGCCCAGGGAAGTGGTGGATGCACTATCCCTGGAGACGTTCAAGGCCAGGCGGATGCGGTTCTGGTTAACCTGATCTAGTTCAAGATGTCCCTGCTCATTGAAGGGAGGTTGCAGTAGATGACCATTAAAGGTTTCTTCTAACCCAAACTATTCTATGATATACGATTATATTCAATTACATGGTGAGTTATTGGCAATCTGTAGTGTTATATTGTGCTTTTCTGTGTATTTATGTGCTACATCCATATCAATAAAACAGGAATAATAATACTTACACAGGTTAAGTCATAAGTCAGTGCTGGAAGATCTCAGAAACACTGCAGAGGCATGAAAATAAGAGGAAAATCAGAGCCAAAATATACAGCATTTGGGAGAAGACTGTACTCTTCTAATCCATAAAGAAAGACATTAACATGAAATGAAGAGCCATCACTCCATAAGGGGAGAGGGGAAGGATAAACATCAAATTTGTACAAACCCCTTTACATGATTTCTTGATATATCTGCACTTTATTCCTAAGAGAATTAGGGTTTGTTCTTCAATACATGGCCCTGGAGATGCGCTCAACTGATGTGGGATCATCATACAGAGCTTTGCAAGCCTTTGCTAGATTGATCCCCTGATTTAAGTTCATTGTTGCACCCATTAACATGATACTACATAAAAATAAAGGCTAAGAGCAAAGCATTCCACATATAGGAAAGGAATAAAGAATGTCACTGCTTAGAAGTGGAGACAACCCAGCAGTCTTCTTCTTCTGTTTAACTCTGGCCACTTAGAATTTTCCATTCTCAAACTAGACAGAAATAATAGAAATGCACTTTGGTAAGATGTCATGGTGATGTAAATGCCTTCACCTGGCAACCACGAAGTAGGATCCAATTTTGTACCTTAGCAATTCTGAATACAAATGCAATGCAACAATCCTGTCGGGCTGGAAACCTGCTAAATTTCATAGCACTTCACAGAGCATTACAATACATTGACTTTCATTGCTGTTAAGACTTTTGTCAATGTCCTGAGATGTTTTGCCAGATCAGCCACCTCTTCCGATCCTAGGAATCAAGTCTGAATTACTTCCATACATCCTTATTCTGAAGGCAAATATTGTTACACTCCTTGGGAAGTGGATATATCCTCACTCATTACAGTCCCTGGATAATAAGCATAGATTCTGAAAATTTCCCAGTGCAAACCTGTCCATTTCTGCTTAAATAATGAATCAGTGTTTCTAAAATGTTCTACTTGTGCATCCTCAAAATAGCTTTCTTCCCCTCTACCTCATACTTTATAAAATACAAATCAGTGCAAGAACTCTCTTAAAACTTATGTCCCTTAATATGAGAAACACCATGTTGCAATTAAAATTATTACGTAAGCAAATATGCATACTCTCGAAAAGAAGAATAGAATGTTCTGCACTTCCCTTGTATAGAGTTACGAGAGACTTACTGAGAGAAAACTGCCCAAGACCAGTAGGAATTAATGTAGACAGGTACAGGTAAAATTTTGCCCATGGTTCATCTGCAAAAACTGGAAAAGAACTGTGATTTGTAATCAAGGGTTCAGATGTTTTATTTCCCTATAAATGCCTGCTGTTGTCATATTTCTGCATCTAAATTGGATTTGGTAAATTTTATCCTTTCAGTTAATGATCTGATATAGATCTACATCTACTTGTAAGCAAAGATATTAGGACTCATATGGCACCTTCCTCAGCTCTGTGGAAACCAACACTTGCTGTAAGTGCTTGGATGTAAAATTCTTTCATACATACATTTGCAATATTCCTAATGCACTTGTAATACAATGGAGTCAGAAAAAAAAAATCAAAAATAGTGCTGGGATGCAATAGGTCAGTGACTTGAGATCTTCCTGAATTTAAAACAACGCTTTTTAAGTGGATGTGTAGACTCCTACATGACCAGCTAAGGCTTGTGGACAAAAGATTTATTTGTCTTAATTATTTTTACAAGCATATAGCCTGGAAACATTTAATGAAACCCCCGTTATTGAAAATCACAGCAATAGCTGGCCAGATCTGGAAAATAACTGAATCAAAGAATGGTTTAAGAATTTTCTTAGCCTAAAAATCAGATAAAAAGTGTGCATAAATATTAATTTGTATTTTTCAAATATGAACAAGATTTATTCAATAATCACACTGAGTTTACATCATAGTCCAAAGCAGAATGGAGACTGAGGAACTACAAAAAAGATTTTCAAATTCCTTACATATTGAAAAAAACAACCAAGGGTTAATATTTAGCTGATACAAATTGAAAATCTCATTACAAAGACTGTAGCTCATAATTGATGTGACTGTTTAGCTGCCTGAGCCAGTGGCCCCAGAGATTTATGTACTCATGCAGTTCTGCAAAGTCCTTGCCTGCGTCTGGCTCTGTGCAGCTGTTCAGTGAAGGCACTTCACAGTCTGTTAAACAAAGAGTAAAAGCTGCTGGCCACTACTCTGACAACATCATAACTTGCAGGCTTATCAGTCTAAGAAGAAAAGGCCATGCCATGCTTTCCACAGATGATGGATCAAGCAGATGCAACTAATGTAAAAAAAAAAAATGGGCGAGAGCACACGTTAAAAGATGATGCTGTCATAGCTTAAAAATATCATAGGCAGTGTCAACATTGAGACTGTGCAATCAAATGTCACTGAAAAGTGCTTTAGATTTTGTTTGCATGACCTTACTTTTGATTTTTTTTTAAGTTTTTTACCTCTCATCTTCTACATGTACTTTGCGGTTTCCGCTACTCTATTTTACTACACTTAATTAAGAGTTGAAAAATGGTTTGCGTACCAAGTTCAAAACATCTGTTTGGACAGTGATAAAGAGTACAATAAGAGCAAATTGTACTCATCAACAGCAGACAAAATACACTTTTATAAGTAGACAATATAAAATTGCCAAATGTATTATGCAGCAGTCATTGCAAATCAAGTGTGAAATAAAACACTTGCCTGCAACAGAATCTGATTATATTGTTGTCCTACCAATACGCAAAACAAATATACGATGGCACATCTGTAATTTTTTGTGTGGTGCCTCCCGTGGCCTAGCCGCAGACCTGAGCTCGTGTATTGTGTGACAAGTTATTGTAGCCACTACTACCAGCAGCCGTTAAATGTGGAAGCTAATTGAAAATATAAGTGTTTCAGTCCTGGTTTGGGAATTCCAATGATCTATGTGCATCTGGACTAAGGGTATTTAAATGATGGGCTCACAGTTGAAGAAGAAAAGAGAAACAATTAATCAAAAAAGACAATCATAAAAAGGCAAAATAAAATTTTGCAGTTTGTGAAAAGAAAATGAGGCTTTCTTATCTAGCCTAACTTACAAACAAAACCATCATTGAAATACTGGAACATTTTCTGAAGAATACGGACAGGCTGTGTCTTTTACCAGAGATAAGCATTTTACGTTTCACATGCGGCTGCACTGTAACAACAGAACATACTGCAATTCAAGAAAGTCTTTCAGAATTTAACCTTATTATGCCTTATTTGTTTGAAAGTTGTTGCAAGACAAATACTTTTTAAATGCACATTTGAGTGCTGTGTTTGCAGTCTCATTTTCTTTTTTTTTTTTTTTTGCTATTTAATTTACTTCTAATGTTTGGGTGTTTTCTGTTTTTTGTTTCTTAATTTCAAACAAAAAGGATCAATATGCTATTACTAAGAGAGAGGAATGCAGTTTATGTGACCTAATAAGTAGACCAGATACGCATTCTAAGTATTATCTTCTAAACTAACAGCAGTCAATTAAATAAACATGTTTGGTTGAATACATGGAGCTTTTCTATGTGAAATATGAACCATGGGTCAAAAGTCTTGAACTTAAACTTTGGTAAATGTGTTACCTTGATTTCTTTAGATGTGACTTCTCACAATGGCAATGCTGCCTTCAGGAAACAACTAGGAGGGGCCCAAATTTCAAGTGCCCCCAGACAAATGGCCCCTGTGCTAGAAATGGAAGACAGTACAACAAGAAAGGAACAGAGTGGTAGAATGCATTATCTCAGCATTAAAGCTGAGGAGACCAGGTATCAAAACCTCTGCCCAGAGCCCTGACTACAAAATCTTGCTATTTCTCTTTGCTCGTTTTATGCTGTTTTCTGCTGATGTCTTTAGAAAGCATAAAAATAAAGCTGTATTGAGAATACTGAGCACACAAACACTATAGGGGAGGTAGATCAGTTTTTTTCCATATATTTATACAGGTCCCTCCTGCATAAATAAGAATAATTCGGTCAGATGCTGTATTCACATACTCAGATATGGATGGATGATTGAATATACCTTGAAGGAATTACTTCCACTGAAGTAGGTGCAACTTTCAAAAGTGTTGTGGTTTAAGCCCAGCTGGAAATTCAGCCATGCAGCTGTTCCGTCACTCCCCCCTTCCTCCCCGCCTCACTCCCAGAGGGATGGGGAGGAGAATGGAAAGAATGTAACTCCCACGGGTTGAGATAAGAACAGCTCAGTAACTAAGGTATAACACAAACCACTGCTGCTACCACCAATAGTAACAATGATAAGGGAAATAACAAGGGGAGAGAATACAACTGCTCACCACCCGCCGACTGATACCCAGCCAGACTGGAGCAGTGATCTAACCCTTCTGGGTAACTGCCCTAGTTTATATAGTGGGCATGACTTGCTGTGGTATGGAATACCTCTTTGGCTAGTTTGGGTCAGGTGTCCTGTCTCTGCTTCCTCCCGGCTTCCCCTCCTC
>WYDI02030439.1:0-42668 GCA_009867235.2 Psittacus erithacus
CTGAAAGTCAGAAACACAGCACTGCACCAGCCACTAAGAAGGAGAAAAATGACTGCTACTGCTGAACCCAGGACAAAACCCAAACTGGAAGCAAGTGTGATGACAATTTCTGAAGGGTCTTTTCGGAGGAGACTTTCTAGGAATTTGTAGCACATCCTTCTGAGTTGCTGAGGCTGCTCACTGAGCTGGGCACCACCTGGGATAGGGTTCTTGTAAAAATGAGCATTCTCCCAAGGTTGCATCCTCCCTTCCCTACCTTCATTTTCCTGCCCATTCCTCAGCCTTCTAGATTCTTTCTCAGCTTGTCCACCTTGATACCACCTTCCCCTACTTTCATTTCCTTGCTCATTCCAGGGTCTTCTCACGGGCTTGTCCACCTTGATACCTCATCCTCCTTCCCTCATTCTCCTGTTCATTCCAGTGTCCTACAGCTCTACTGTTGGTCTGTTTACCTTGGTTTCTTGGTTTATTCTTGCTGGATTGAAGAACCTTCCAAACCTGATCCCAAATATCTCCTCTCTTTGCCCAGGTAGAAGAGTATAAATACTGGCTTGGGCACTTCCCCTAACTTAGCTGCCTGGCCTGACACTTTATTTGTTCTGTTTCTGCTTCTTTGTATAAAGCCAGTGCCAGTGTCCCAGCAACCTGCACACCCTTAAGAAGGAAAAAAAAAAACACACAAAAAAAGAACTCCTTAATTATAAAGCAAGCACATTAACTTGCCTCCCAACACAAATGCACGAGCATTTTGGCTTGGCAGTCATCATATTTTGGACATCTGGCATCAGGGTAGAAAACTACCACTATATTTGCACCCAGACTTTCAAGTTAGTGTTTCCTTTCTACCCCTTTTACAACTGCTAAAAAGAACAGCATGCCTGGAGTTCACTTAAGGTATTAATCCATGAAGACACTAAAAACCGAAACCCTTTTCCACAGAAAGCAGAATGATGACAGACCAAAGGCAAAAGTTTCCTGCATAGGACAGGATTTCCCTGGGAGCTAGCCATCACTGAAATACAATGACAAAGGCGGCAGCAGCTGGCTTTGACTGACTGCATATAAGCACAGCTAAAACACAGACCTGGACAAAGTACAGGCTCTAAGAAAAGCGGGAAGCACGGCCCATAGATCCCTTGTCAAGCTCTCAACAGAATACTTCAGGAAGCTGTTTGTTAGCAGAGATTCCTGCAGTGCACAATCACGTCACGGCCCCTGCCAGACCCCAGGGGCAGATAAGGAAATGTCAGAATTGCAGCTTGTGAGGATATTTCACTATATATATGCAAGGGAAGAGCGGACACCACCCCGTACCAGCGCCATCCCCATAACCTTCGCCCAGCAGCCAGTTACTGAACGACCCTCACCTCTTCCCTCCAGCTCGGGGTTGCAGGGAGAAAGGCACCTCCTCCGCGGCCGCCGCAGCTCTGCAGAGCGAGGGCACCCGAACACACGAGACGTCGCGCTCTGCGGTACTACAGGACAGGACAGGACTCGACTCGACTCGACTCAGCCTGGCTCCATTGCCAGCCGCCACCAGCAGGCAAAGCCCCGCCGCAGCCATCACACGGCCCCACACCGCGGCTCCCCGCTTCTGTTCCGCCAGGCGGGGAGAGGCAGCCACTGCCTCACCCGCAAGTGCGGGTCTGGCCGCCCTTGCGCATGCGCGGCAGCCAGAGCACAGGGAGCGGGGCGGGTTTGCTGTGGAGCTGCCGGCTGTGGCCATGCTGCAGAGCCTGGGCCTGGTGGGCACCATCGCAGAGGGGGACGTGGGGCCTCAGGACCCCGAGTCTGGAGACTCCGAGGATGAGGAGGTGGGGCTGGGCAATATCTCTTGCCTGGATCGAGGATGGGCCGGGCTGGACTGGCTGGTTCGGGGCCCGGTTCGAATTGGATCGGGCCTGGCTGGCTCACGTTGCGTTGGGCTGTGTCGGGTCGGGTAGGATCGCGCTGGGCCGGGGTCTGCGCGGTCCGGTTTGACTGTCCTGCGGGCATTGCTCGCTGATGTTGTAACAGGATCTGCTCCGGGCGCCGGGCCGCAGGCAGCGCGGGTCCACAGGCGGGGACTTCAGCGCCGCTTTCGTCTTTGGTGAGGCGGAGGCCGGTGGGGAAGGCGACTGGGCAGAGGCACTGCGCCACCTCCGCGGCAAGGTGAGGCCTGAGGCTGGGGCCGCAGTGTCAGAGCACAGTGCCCCACGCTTTCCTGTGCACCTATTACAGCTCTTCTTTCGTGGTTTTCTGCCTAGAGAGCAGCTACGACACTGGATGAGAAGATTGAGAAAGTGAGACAGAGAAGGAAGTTCCAGGTCAGAGCCTTTCTTTCTCCTTACTGAAAAGACTGGCATGGGTTTGGCCTCCTACTGTATTCCCTCCAGGGGCACAGGCTCTGAGAGCATCCTGAGCTCATGACCTCAGCTGGTTTTGCAGCCACACCTGATGGGAATGAAAAATTGTTAATACCTAAAGTTATACAAAAACATCTATGAATGGGCTGATAACAGCAACAAACCAAAGCTCACAAAGATTTGATGTTTCTTTTTTATCCTTTTTTTTTAATCTCTTTTTAGGAAAGAGAGGCTGAACAAACAAAAGTGAGAGATGAAGATGTGGAGGCTGAGGATAATCAAATAAAAAAGAGAGAGTGTGAGGATTTCAGTAGGGATGAAGAAGAAGATGTGGGGTCTCAGTGTTTAATGGATGATGAAGTTATCTTCACAAAAGCAGGTATTACCAGTACATAGGGAGATGGTTGAGGAGCAAGGATCTGACAGACTCCTGGCTCACTAGAGGAAAGTCTGTAGTGAAACTTTGCTGGGAGTGGGCAAGAACTTGTTGTCTTCCCTCTGATATCGATTCTAATTTTGGTCGAGCATTTTACTCTGTTGCCTGCCTGTACTTGTTTCTGAGGCTTCTCCCTCAATAACTCATTCAGACCAAAAAGTGTGAGATTAAGATCATTGCCATGTCTTGCTATGTGTTTAGCTGTGCTTGTCAATTACTATCATGTTTTGCTTTCTCTGCAGATACAGTCAAAGTGAAGGAACGGAGGAGATCAAAAAAGGGAGAAATAGTAAGTGTTAGACAGAGTGACACTAGGTCATTCTCCAGCGTTTCTTGTGGAGGAATTTGACTTTGGTTAACAAAGTGAATTCAAAAAAACCAGCCCAGAGCCCGTTGGTAACATGTGGTGGTGGTGTTGCTGTTTCTAGGAAGCAGGGAGCTTTTTTGAAGATGCATCTGAATATGATGACAACTTGTCATTCCAGGACATGAATCTTTCACGACCTTTGCTAAAGGTATTTACCTAGTTTAGTTATTACATGTTACTCTAAAGAATGTTGTACACCAATCAGAATTGTCAAATTCCTCTTCTCTTTGCAGCCTCTCTGAAAAGGAAATTTTGTGGGAGCTAGTGTGATAGCCCTTTAGGAGCTATTATTCCCAAACAAAGGAAACCGTTCTTTGATTTCAGAGTGTTGACGCTGTCTTGAGTAAGACTTGTCACAAAATCACAGAATGGCCGAGGTCGGAAAGGACCTCTGGAGGTCATTTTATCCAACCCCCTGCTCAGACAGAGCCACGTAGAGCTGTTTGGCCAGGACCATGTCCAGATGATGGCTTTTGAGTATCTCTATGGATGGAGACTGCAGCCTCTCAGGGCAACCTGGGCCAGCGCTGTCACCCTCACAGTGAAAAAGCATTTCCAGTTTGTGCCCGTTGCCTCTGGTCCCGTCACAGGGCACCACTGAAAAGAGCCTATCTTTGTCCTCTTTTCACTGACACTTCAGTTGTTTATATATACATGGATAGGATTCTCCCCATATTTTCTCCAGGCTGAACAGTTGTGGCTGTCACAGCCTTTCCTCATATGTGAGGTGCTCCAGTCTCTTCATAATGTTTGTGTCTTTTTGCTGGACTCTTTCCAATATGTCCATGTCTCTTGTACTGATGAGCCCAGCACTAGGCACAGTATTCTAGTTGTGATTATACTAGAGGCAGAGTTTAATTGCTCTATGTCCTTTGTAGGCAATAACAGTTCTTGGCTTCAAGCAACCAACTCCAATTCAGAAGGCTTGTATCCCAGTGGGTCTTCTGGGGAAGGATATTTGTGCCTGTGCTGCCACTGGAACAGGTAGGGGGTTGAGCAGGGCACAGGAAACATCAAGAGTTAGATATTCATAGTAATTGGTAATTCTTACTCTTCTTCTTTAGGTAAAACAGCTGCCTTCATCTTGCCTGTCCTGGAACGCCTGATATATAAGCCTCGCCAGGCTCCAGTAACAAGGGTGTTGGTTCTTGTGCCAACACGAGAACTGGGTATTCAGGTGCACTCTGTCACAAAACAGCTGGCGCAGTTCAGCAGTGTCACAACTTGCCTTGCTGTAGGTGAGTGTTAAGTTGCTCAGGTGAACTGTACAGTTCACTGTAAACTGCCACACTGTTATGAAACTGGAGACTGTATGGTTATTGCAGGTACGCTTCTAGTGGGTGTATTGTGGTTTAAAATCTTATTTCTAATACTGTGCCACACTTCTTACTTGTTGGTTTCTGAGAAAGAAAAGTGGAGTCACTTCTTATTGTGAATGTGGTTTTAATCTGAATTGTTTCCCATTCCTCAGGCAATTTGCATCTGTGCATCCTGATGAGGTAGTCAGTAGTCCATGTTCGCTCTTTCAGGTGGTCTAGATGTGAAGACTCAGGAAGCAGCTCTGCGCTCTGGGCCAGACATTCTTATCGCCACTCCTGGGCGACTGATTGATCATCTCCACAACTGCCCTTCTTTTCATCTGAGCAGTGTTGAGGTGCTGATTTTGGATGAAGCAGACAGGTAAGCTAAGCAGGCCAGCAGCGAAAAATGAGATAGTAGGTTCCTGCTTTCCGTTTCCCAGGTTATAGAGCAGTCTTTGTTGCCCTGCCTTAAGTAATGTTTCTTGGCTAGAATCAAATGAAGGTGCCTTACACTGCTGTTTTTCTCCTGTGTAGGATGCTGGATGAATACTTTGAGGAACAGATGAAGGAAATAATCAGGTTGTGCTCCAACCACCGTCAGACAATGCTTTTCTCTGCCACAATGACAGAGGAGGTAAGATAGGCTGCTGAGAAACTTATTGTGGCAGAAAGTTGAATACAGCTTTGTCTAATCTTTTACCAAAGATTATGTGAACTTTTTTCTCTTAATCTGTTTCGGTAGGTGAAAGATCTGGCTTCTGTTTCCCTGAAAAATCCCATTCGAATTTTTGTGAATAGCAACACAGATGTTGCCCCTTTCCTGCGGCAGGAATTTATCCGGATCAGACCCAACCGAGAGGGGGATCGTGAGGCCATTGTATCAGGTTAGTGATGAGCAAAGAAAAGCTGGAATCAGCAGGTGGCTGTGAAGCAGGCTCCTGAGAAGACTTTCTTTCAGCTCTTCTGACTCGAACCTTCCCAGATCATGTGATGCTTTTCACCCAGACCAAGAAGCAAGCTCACCGTATGCACATCCTGCTGGGCCTGATGGGTCTGCGGGTTGGTGAGCTTCATGGGAACCTCTCTCAGGCACAGCGTCTGGAAGCACTCAGGTATTAGCAGGCTTAGCTGGCAGTCACGGGCAAAAGAGAAGTTAGGAGATAGAATACTTGGGGTAGAAACGGATGGCTGTATTAATTGCTAATGCATTTACTATCTCTGCTTAGGCGCTTTAAGGATGAGCAGATTGATATTTTGGTAGCTACAGATGTGGCTGCACGTGGACTTGATATTGAAGGTGTTAAAACAGTGAGTATTTGTAATGTTGAGTTTTTTAATGACTCCTTTAGTGTTGTTCCCCTACTAACAGTTTTCCTGCTATAGGTAATCAATTTTACCATGCCAAACACCATCAAACACTATGTTCATCGAGTGGGTCGGACAGCAAGAGCAGGCAGGGCTGGTCGTTCAGTTTCACTTGTGGGTGAGGAAGAGCGCAAGATGCTGAAGGATATCGTGAAGAGTGCCAAAACAGCAGTGAAAGCCAGAATTCTCCCCCAAGGTATACACTTCACTGAGGTAAAAAGCAGGAGAGCAGTGCATAGGGAATATTGTGGTACTAGAGGGACACTGAAAGAGGTACTGAAAAATACGATGGACTTACATGAGGTGCTTCTAATGTTCATGCTGTATCGTTCTCAGATGTCATACTAAAATTTCGAGAGAAGATTGAGAATCTAGAGAAAGATGTTTATGCAGTTCTGTGCTTGGAGCGTGAGGAACGTGAGATGCAGCAGTCAGAGGCCCAAGTAAGCTTTGTTTTAGGAATTACTTCTTTTTACTTTACTTTTTTTAGGATCTGGAGTAGCTGTAGTACATAAGGAGGTTGCTGTAATGTACTTAACCAGCCCACTTTAGAAAGGAAAGAGATATCTTTTTAGCCACTATGAGCTCACTTTTTGCCTGAATTATCTCAGATCAATAAGGCAAAGAAGCAGCTGGAGACAGGAAAGCAAGAGACTGTGGGTGAGGGTTTGGAGCGGAGCTGGTTTCAGACCCGTGAGGAGAGGAAGAAAGAGAAATGTGAGTCATTGACACTGCCTCCATTTTAAATCCCATAGCTACAACAGGACTCTGCTTTGTACTTTAAGAGGTTCTTTATTCTATGTTTTTCTTTACCTCTCCAGTGGCTAAAGCCCTGCAGGAGTTCGACTTAGCATTACGAGGCAAAAAGAAAAGGAAGAAATTTATGCAGGACAGACAGAAAAAAGTCCAAATGACAGTGAGTATATTTATGGACAAGCAAGAATTTGGGTGGACTATCCTAGTTTTCCTTGGCAAAACCTCACGTCACTGCAAACTTGCATTTTAACCTTTCAGCCGGAGGAGAGGTCACAGTTTGAAATCTTGAAATCTCAAATGTATGCTGAGCGGCTGGCAAAAAGGAATCGCCGAGCAAAGCGAGCCAGAGTCTTGCCAGAAGAGGAACCAGCAGCAGTACCAGCAGGTGGAGATTTTTGGTTTACAGCTAACTTACTTTGTGTCACTTACTTTGGTACAAACAGGTAAACCAGATTTGTTTAGAGGGAGGCACTGATCTGTGAAAGAATGGCCACTGGTGCTGGCCAGGGTGCATGTTTGCAGAGGAGTCGTTGCTTTTCCTGATGGTTAGGATAACTATGTGGTCAGGGCTACTGGGCTGTAGTAAACAAGGTGATGGTGTGGCCATCTCTCTACAGCGAATGTTCTAACTATTGTCTCTGTTAGGCCCCAAACGGAAGAAAAAAGTGTCTGTGTTTGATGAAGAGCTCACCAACACGAGCAGGAGGGCACTGCAGCAGTACCGAGCTGGGTAATGGCTTACAGTAGTACATGGTCCACACTTTAGTAGGTGGGAATTTTTTTCTTCGCATCTCTGGACTTTCTCAGGGGTAATTTGAGTGATACTGGGGGAGAAGGTGGGCAGAGCAGAGACAGGAGCGTCACAGTACATACTTGTGCTATTGATGTACTTTAGTGTTTTTTGTCTTACCTCCCCCTCTTTCCTGTCTTAAAAAGCCCTTCATACGAAGATCGAAAACGCTTGGGCATGGCCCAGCATAGGAAAGGAGGAAACTTCAAGTCCAAGTCCAGGTATAGCTCCTTTTACTTGCTTATTCAAGATTTTTTTTCTCCTGCTTTCTCTTCCCTCTTCTTGTGATTGTTTAAACATCCTTGCTAGAACGTTGGTTTGTTCTGCAGTCCTACTGTAGGTCTGATGCTGGGGCAATCAGGGATGCTGCCTTAAAAGCCTAGGAATGTGCTATTTATGTGGGAGAGCATTGCCTAGATAAAGAACAGTACTGAGCATTTTCTATCAATTATTCAGATTGGGCTGATGGAATGTCATTTCAAGTATCTTGCCTTTCAGGTACAAGAGAAAGTAAGAACTGTTGGCCATTACCAAATGGGTAATTCAGATGTGCCATCTTTGTATTCCAAGGAGACAACTTCTGTAAAATTGAACAGTTTTTCTTAAAGTTCTGGAATAGCTTTGGGATGTTTGTTAATACCCGTTCGAAGATCCTGTGTGAAAACGTCTTCAGGAGACCATCCAATAAAGGAATTTTTTTTTTCCCCTAAACCATTTCCTCTGCTTACAGAATACCTAGAGCAATTGAGAGCTGGGATGCGTTATGTCTTTCTAGCAGACTTCTAGTTCATGAAAGTCAAATCGTCTTTAGGGCAAAGCCTGGAGCACATAGTGCTTTGTTCATGTACTTCTGTGGTCTTGATTAATTAAAGGATTTCTACAGTTAAGAGCCTGTTTCTGAAACAATGGCTTCACAAAACTAAAGCAACTCCAAGAGACTACTTTCAGAAGAAAAGATTATCTCCAAAAGGGAAGGAGGGGGCAGGCAGACAGCTTCCTCCTTACTGAAAAGAAAGCAGCTAGAAAGTGAAGCCAACAACCAGAATGCAGGCTGGTTTACATTACTGTAGGGAGTTAATGATAGGTTTGTGGAGCCTGGCTTGCTTTTTTGACTAGAAACAGTGCAGCTGCACCTGCAATGATCAAGCTTAACACAGAGCATCAGAGATCACCTTTCCTAATTGTTCTGGGTTCAGCTGTAACAGTTATTTTTCTCCTCCTTCATAGCTGGTGCAGTGAGAACAGTGCTGATATCACACCAATGTTTTTAGCTGTTGCTAAGTAATGCTTACCCTGATCAAGTAGTTTCAGTCTCATGCTCTGCCAGTGAGGAGGGGCACAAGAAGACGGGAGAAAGCAGAAACTAGACACCTGATCCAAAGTAGCCAAAGGGGTATTCCATACCACAGCATGTCATACCCAGTATATAAACTGGGGGGAGTTACCTGGAAGGCCCAGACTGCTGCTTTGGTCAGGCTGGGTATCGGTAGGTGATGAGTAGTTGTATTCTCTCTCCTTGTTATTTCCCTTATCATCATCATTATTGGTGGTAGCAGTAGTAGTTTTGTGTTACACCTTAGTTACTGGACTGTTCTTTTCTTAACCTGTGGGAGTTACATTCTTTCCATTCTCCTCCTCCGAGCAGGGGAAGAAGGCAGCGAGTGAGCAAGGGGCAGCACAGGTCTGAGTTACTGGCTGGGCTTAAACCATGATACTAATACAGCCACCATTGTACTTGTTCTGCTGTGAGAATTCAGAGCAGTGAAGTGTTAAAACTCTTTTCTTTGAATTTTTATCACTTCCACCACCCCAACATTTCCCCCTCCCCTTCATCAGCCTTAATAAACTTATGTGGATATGTTTTAATTCCCATAAGAAATAGACTTAAGTGGCCCAGATCAACTGTTAACGTCTGAGCTGTTACTACAAACTGAGCTTTTTGCCTCAAACTCCCTCTTCTTCTGGGGTGACCAAAGCACAGCAGTGAATAATAACAGCTCCACTCCTGAAATAGACCAGTGAAGTCCGGGGTTTTTGAACTTTATTAAAAAAGGCAAACTTCACAAGCAGCAAACCTAAGATATACATAGCAAGGTTCTGACAGGCGGTACTGCTCGGTACATTCCCTTAACCAGTCTTCCCACAGTTTTAAGGTATGTTACAGGGTAGCTTATGGCCTTGGTGGACGCATGCCAGGTGGAGGGGGTCCTGAGAATAAAGCAAAGAGTTGAGTAATGAAAAGGAAAGAAGCAGCAAAGCTAAACCAGAAACATTTTCTTCCCCACGCTCAAAGTGGCCTTAGGGACCCTTTTTTCTGCACTGAGGCATTTATTGACAACTACCAGAGCTAGGGAGGCACTGGAACATACCCTCCAGACATTTACATTACAGCTGCTTCTAGGCATTTAAGATAACCTCCACTCACCTCTCATTCCTGGGGGTGGTGGTCTCATTCCTGGTGGGGGCATTCCCATAGGAGCACCTCGGCCAGGTGGCATTCCCATTGGTGGGCCCATAGGTGGTCTCATGCCTGGGGGAGGTCCCATCATTCCTTAAGCCAGAGGAAGAATAAGCATATAAACCCAGCTGAATACTTAAGGCACTAGTTGGATACCAGAAAAATCCTCCATAATACCAGCTCTTGATCAGACTTGATAAATATCTTATCACCAGTTTCACCACATAACAGGAGGTCCTTGCTGCCCCACTCTATAGAGCGATTCTTACCTGGAGGAGGTGCTCCTCTGCTCATGGGTGGGGGAGGACCTCCACGCCCTGGTGTGTATTGAGTTGGGGCTCCTGCTATGCTTGCAGTGGCTGCAGCAGCAGCAGCTGCGACTGTTCCACGACCCTGAGGTGTCATCACCTGCAAACAAAATGGAAGAAACAGCACAATATCTGTTTTGCATTAATACCTAAAAATAAGCAAAATTCATTATTATCCCTTTATAAATTATACTACTCTCCTTTTAATGTACGGAATAATGCTAAAAACCTGTAATACAATTCAAGGGATAACACTTGAATTTCATGCAAGAAGCTACGATTTTCAAGCCTCATCTTCCATCACGCAAAACAAAGTTCCTAGGGGGATATAGTACCGAAAAAGCCTTGCCAGGTTCAAACTCCCTGGTAACAGAAACTAAGGGTACAGTTCCTCTACCAATTTCCTGCATCATATTTGGTACAAAGAATTAAAAGCCACCCCAGAATATACCAGACAACAATTTTAATGGGTCATAGCACTTCACCTGTTGAGATGGTCCTCCCACTCCTCTGACGGGGCCAGCTAATCCTGCTGGAGCCTGTGGCATGGGTGCACCAGCTGGTACTCCCCTGCCCGCTGCTCTCCCGACTCCCGGGCCTCCAGCAGCTCCAGCAAGGGGTACCCGGGCAATTCCAGTCTGAAAACAGACCCCCCCAAAAGAAACATTATTGACACAGAAATCCTCAGATCCTAGAGATGCTCACAGACTTCCTCTGTCTAATTAATGCCCTATCTCTTTGTGGGCTTGGACATTAATTGGACGCTTCCTACAGCCAAAATATGTTGGACCTGGTCACAATAGCATCTAGAAGTACAGGACAACGCTATACTAGCATCCTTCTGCAAGGTAGCAACTTTATCAGACATCCCTTCCCTTTGTCATTAGTTCTGTGCTCATTCTCCTTACATCTTTTGGAGGTGGTCCTTCAACTGTCATGGACACTAGGTTTTCTCCTCGCAGCAACACAAGACCAAGGACTCGTTTCTCTTCCCGCTCTGGTTGCTTGGAATTTTTAGGTCTAGTGAGAAGAGAAAGAAAACATTGCAAGTCAGAGGTAAAAAACCAAACCAACCCCAAAGCTACTCTTTGAATTTGCAATGGAATATATAAGTAGGCTACTGCCGAGAGCAGAACCTACTGTAAACCCATTTTTATATGCCTCAAAATAAGTACATAGACGAGTCTAAACACAAAATGTGCACTGTCTCCAAAATTTTTTTTTCCCATGATGCTCAACTGTTCAGTGCCTGTGGCATGATGTAAAGGTATAATTCGGTTATTAAGAAATAATTCAAAGTGCCCCTTGAGCCTCGGTGATTTGGGAATTTGACAAACGAGGCTAAAACCACGACTGCAGGCACACAAGCAGGCAGCAGACCCTGGCCCGCTGCTGTCCCGCTAGCCGCAGGCAGCCGGTACCGGGAGGCAGCCCCCGGGACTCCCCACTGCGAGCCGCGCCGCTCACTTGATCTTGCGGAATTCGTCGCAGTCGCAGAGGATGAGGTTCATGTGTTTGTCGAAGGCCTTGAAGGTGCCGATGAAGACGCGGCCGTCCTGCAGGATGCACCGCATGCGGTAGTCGATGTGCTGCAGCATCTTGCTGCTCTTCCCCACCGTCTGCAAGACACCGCGGTTACATCAGGCTCCGGCGCTGCGCAGCGCGTGCGGCCCGCCGGCGCGCGGCTCACCATGGCTGCAACAACCGCGCTCCCGCCGCCGCCCGTGCCAAAGGGATCGCCCGCTCCGCCGGAAGCCCCCGCGCGCGGCTCCCGCCGCTTCCGCCCGCCCGCGTGCGGCTGCCCGCCCGCCCCTTCCGGCGCGTGCTTGACGTCCTTCCGGGGCCGGAACTCGCCCGAGCGCCCGCCTGCCGGCGGGGTGGGGGGACGCTGTGCCGCGGCCCTGGTCTCGGTCAGCCCGGTGCTGCGCCGCCGCTCCGGTGTTCGCTGCCAGCTTCGTGCGCGGTGGTCAGCAGAGCGGCAGGAACGCTGCGCTGCATGAGCCGGTGGTAGACCCGGTCCCGGGCAGCCACAGCCAGTCGCCGAGGCGGGGCACCGTTGGCACTGGGAACTGACGTGAGCTCTCCCGCGGCGGCCCCGAAGGAGCGGCGAGGCGCGGGTGCTAGGGAGGCTCGGTTAACGTAATTCATTCGGGCTGCCGGCGGGGGAAGAGGCTCTGGACACGGCTCTATCAGCGGCGGCTTCGTTCTGCGTCGCGCTGGGGCGGGCTTTCCGCCCGCGGTTTCCATGGCAGCGGGCGCGTGTCGCCGCCAATCGGCGGCGAGGGTGCTGAGTGACATCCGGCGGCTCCAGTGGCCAGCGGCGCTTGGGGTGGGGGCAGCCGGGGCTGCCGGGCTGCCGGACGCGGAGCGCCCGCGGCGGGGCCGGGTGAGCGCGGAGCGGTAGGAGGGGGCGGGGAGCCCGGAGCCCGCCGGGAGCCGGGCAGCACACCGCTGCCCGCCATCTGGCGGGTCCAGGCGCCAATGCTGCTTTCCCGGGCCCGCTGCGGCGCCGCGCCCGCGGCCCTTCCTGCGGTGGCCCGTCTTCCCGGGAGGGCCTGGCCTAGAGTCGTCTTCCGTGAGGTCGCCGGTCTCCGTGTTGCGCCCGTCTCCGCCTCCACGGTTTCCGCCGTGCTGCGGCTGCTGGACCCGCGGCGGACTGAGTGCGCAGGGCCCGCTGCGGAGATCGGGGAGGGGCCGCGCAGGGTGCGGTTCGCGGCTGCTCGGGAGGCAAGCGGGCCGCGCTTCCTCAGGAAAGCTATCGTTTAGCGCTTTAAATTGACTTTTGGTCTAGGGCTGCTTTCAGCTTGCCTCACTGACTAACAATGAAAGAGCGGTTCTCTCTGTTTGCCTGTTGCTCGCTTTGTGTTTCTGCCTAGCTGTGGTGGAATGTGCAAGGTGAGAATCCAGAATTATAGGCTTGGTGTTTTATAGCCAAAGCGCAACCGTGGGAGGCCTTTGGAGGAACGTAGGATTCCAGAGACGGAAAATATGACTACCTGGTTCTTTTGTTTGTCTAGTAATGTTTCTCTTTGCTTGCTTTATGAGGTAATGTAGAAAGCTGTGTGTAACCCTCAGGTTGTACTCTGCTGTCTGCTGCCCTCTGATGCTGCTCGGTCAAGGAAGATGTCTTTGCACACTTAGTGTCTCTGCTGCATCTGTTCCAGCTATTGTTTGGCATGTGGAGAGCTGATCAGGATGTTTTGTCGCATCTGCAGGTTTCAGAAGCTGCAGCTATTTGCTTATTAACTGTGAGATTCTACCAGGCAGCTTTTCTTTTTTATGGAATGTTCTTTCATCCTCATTTTCATTCTGTGTGCAGCACACTTTGTTCTCTGGCTGTAATGAAAAGAAGATCAAGTTTGTGACTAAGGAAATTTTGTTTTAAATACTCTAGTTACCTTAGCTTGCAGCTTCTCAGAAGGCGCTTGACTGGTGTGTTATTAGTGGTTCTACTGATTTCTCCTCGTCTTTCAGCTTACCCCCACACCACTGCTTTGTATGAAGAAACTTACTCTAGAAACAGAGTAAATTAATCTTTGATGTATTTCAGCTTGGCTGCTCTTTCCCTGTGTAAAACTGTGAGGATTGCTTCTGTGCTGTTGTTGAGAAGAATGTGCTGAGCGACCCTTAAGTGAATGATAAACCCGAGGATGCAAACTGGCAGCCTGTGCTTCTTCCCAAGAGCTTTTCAACAGTTATTTTATCAGATACACCACTAGTGCACTGCAAAATATCATTGTAAAATTCAACATCTGTCACCTCTCTTATCTGCAGCCATGCAAAAATCTTTTCAAAAAGCACTTTTGACAGGCAGCCTTGTGTTAACCTGCTGCCTTGAAGTACTCTGTGTATTTGTCCTCTTCTGGAAAGCTGCTTCTGCTGACCCACTGATCTTTGTAGGTACTACAAAGGGGTTTTTTGACTCAGTGTGTCTGAGTCAAAAAGTGCTCATAAGCACTTACTCGTAAGTGCTTACTTATGGAAGTTTTGGGCAGAAATAGTCTAACTTATCATGATGAGTTACTTTCTGAGTTTGCAGGCAGCTGGAAGCTTTTTTTGAGATCTGAAAGTAATGAATTAACAGCGTAGTTGGTTTTCAGTGGCGAGTATATGGGGAGGCTGCACATAGAGTGCATTGCCTCTAGGAGCCTCTAGCCTCTGCCGTACTTTTTTGATGAAACGGGACTTTATTTCTGTTTATATGGTGCTTAGAGATGTAGTTTAGTGGTGAACTTGGCAGTGTTAGTTTTTACAGTTGGACTCGATCTTAAAGAGTCTTTTCCAACCTAAATGATGCTATGATTTCTGCAGAATTTTCTACAGTTTCAATGTTTTTGACTTCTCTTTCTGAGTGATGCATGTTATTTACAAGAAAGATGACAAGTTAGGTATTTGTGAAAGCTTCCATCTATAGTAATCTGGGCATCTTTGCTTTGGTATGTGAAGTACTTTTCCTTGTACTCCTCACTAAAAACTTAGTGAGTTTTTACTCACTGCAAGTTGCAAGTTGCAAGTTGCAGTACAAATAAAAGACTCTGACTATACTGCTGGAGGCTGAAGGGAAAAGTGATAATTAGATGCTAATTATGGGTATTTTAATGAAGAATTGCAGATTCAGTTGTTTGCACTAAAGGAAGTAATCTTTGAGCCTTGTCTCTTCACTGTGTTTTTGCTGGAGCACCTCCAGTATGAAGACAGGCTGAGAAAGTTGGGGCTGTTCAGCCTGGAGAAGAAAAGCTGTGTGGGGACCTCAAAGCAGCCTTCCAGTATCTGAAGGGTGCCTGTAAGGATGCTGGGGAGGGACTCTTCATTAGGGACTGTAGTGATAGGACAAGGGGTAATGGGTTCAGGTGTAAACAGGGGAAGTTTAGGCTGGATATAAGGAAGAAGTTCTTTACTGTAAGGGTGCTGAGGCACTGGAATGGGCTGCCTGAGGAAGCCGTGAATGCTCCATTCCTGACGGTGTTCAAGGCCAGGTTGTATGGAGCCTTGGGTGACGTGGTTTAGTGTGAGGTGTCCCTGCCCATGGCAGAGGGTTTGAAAGTAGATGATCTTAAGGTCCTTTTCAGCCCTAACTATTCTATGATTCTTTGCCTTGAACACTGAACGGATTTAGATGGTTTTTAGCTGTGAGTTGATTACTCATGGGCGAAGTAATTATCTCTTCAGTTATTGCAAGCCAATCTGATTATTGGAGTTGACATGTGCTTATGTCATATGACTAAGAGTTCTTAGGCTTTCAGATTTTGGCCATCATAGGCTTTAGTTGCTGAATGGAGAACAGTGAGTGGAAATCAAATACCACTTGGGAACTGTTTGTCTGTTTCTAGACTACATGTAGAATGTAAACCTGCATATCTTGCAGTTCTGGGGTTGTGCAAAGCGGCTACTTTGGGGGGTTTGTACAGAGCTGTCCTACTGCTTGTATACTCGTAATTACCATAGTGGCTTAAAGATTTAGAGATAAATTATGCCTATTTTGAGCTACTGCTGCAGGACATTTGAAATTCTAAATCATTTTTTATTTCTTTCTTTTGCATGTGTGATTCAAAAGTGTGGAAAACCAGTTTATAGTTTTATTAGGTTCATCTACCTCTTCATGAGACAGAAGGACTGAGTGTGCTCCAAATTACTAGGGCAATGCTACAGACTACATTGGTTCAGCTTTCTTGGCTCCTGTCTGTCTGCAGAAGCCTTAGTACCTTGTGTCGCTTAGGCAGTGAGCCACAGTGCTATTCTGGTCCTGGGTTCTTTATGCTTTATAGCCTGAATTCCTAGTTTACTTTGGACAAGAAGATAATTTGGTTCAGGATAAGTGTAGAAGAAAGGACTAGAGCCCAATTTACTGATCGTAAAGGGTATGAAAATAGCACCAGCAGCTGCATGTGCCTTCAGGGTTAGAGGCCTCTTGAGGGCATACTTTACTGCAAGTTATCAGGTCTCTCCTAGCAAAGAGTAAGTTGTATGTTTCTGTATTGGAATAAGAGAATAGAACATTGATAATCAAAGTTTGTGAAGAAAGGGCATGGTAGCCCATGCTCATGGGATTTGAGGACCATGTTTCCATATGACAGCATACACTCTGTGCTGTCTATTTGCGACTTAGCTCTGTTGGCTGTGAAGGCTTCTTTGAAACACTAATTTAATTGACCTCTCATGTGAGCAGTCTTCCTTTGTGTAATCTTTCCTTGTCCAAACAGGAGTTTTTTACCTGATGCACTTTCTCTGAAGGACAAGCTTTCCTGTTCGTTGTCAAGGTGGGAGTGGTAAAATTCTTATCCAGAGTGAATCTTGGGGCGGGATAAGGCTTGGTTTGCTTTCCTGCAGGATTAGGAAGTGAAATATCAGATGTTGCATGTAAAACTCCTTGACTCTAACTTGCAATTTTGTGTGATAGGGGTCATACAAATGCTTTTGTATCATCACTCCCAAGACCTGTTCAACCTGATTAAGGCACTGAGTCTGTTGCTATTCTGAGGCCAGATCTTCATTGCAAACCTAACTTGACTGGGACTTTTCTATGTGATGTGCTTAGTCTTACAGTCATTTTATGGGTTTTAAGAAAACAAGCTGCTCTTGGGATTGATGCTAAAAAGGAGAGAAGGCCAGAGGAATACTGACTGTAGCCAGCTCTTGAGGTAAGCTGTGCATTTTCAAAATATCATGGAATTCCAAATCTGGCCTGCCAGATACCATCTGAGGGGTGGAATGGTAGAGTGGTAAAGAGTGGAGAAGGGTGGTGTTGCTGTTCATATGCAATACCAGTCTCACTTTTGAATTGGCTGAAGACCCAGATGGCTTTGGAGTTCAGGCTTCCTGGATTTGTGCAGGAACTGCAAAGACCATGCACATGCTGAGAATAAATTGATCAGTGCAGCTTCAGAAGGGCTTCTCATGATAAACAGTGTTTAGTTTAATAGAGGAATGATTTTTCTCTGCAGCAAGTACCGCCATTGTAAAGTAAGTATGTCTAATCTGGTGGAGACTTGGTAGCTGCAGTGATAACATTGAGCATTTCCAGGAGCTGCTATGAAAGAAATGCTAAACTTGCATCCTGCATCCTCAGTTTCAGCAGACAGGAGCAATATCTCAGAAGCCTGCACCAGGAGATCATAGTATTCTGTTAGTCTAGGTGAGGAAGCTGCCTAAACTGGAGTAAGAAGATAGTCACAGGGGTCTGTGACTTTATCAGGGGGTTTATAAAGAGGTCTTTGTATGTACAAATGCAGGGAAACATCAGTGCACCTGAGTTTTATGTCTTTCCATGCAGTGATACCGGTCTCTGTGAGGCAACAAAGTGACATATGAGCTGCATTAATTGAGATCATCAGTATGTTTCTAGGTGAACATTCTATCCTGGCCAGGCATACCCAGCTTTTGTGGTAGACTCAGCTAATTTTATAGAAGTTTTGTTTTCCAGGACAGTCGCGTAGTTCAGTTTCCTGGGCCAGGTATCTCTGCAGCCACTTGGTCTTTCCTGATCTGTGGGAAGGCCTCAGGGAGGGTAGTCTGTCTCTCGTGACTTTCTCTCTGGTGCTGTGGGAGAAAGCAGGGCTACTCACTCCACCCAGGAGAGGATTAAAAAGGAACTGAACAAGTACGTTTCTTTACAGCCTCTTACTACCAGATGAAGCACAAACCACCATGTCTGACAACTGTCTGGGACCAAACTCTGAACACAAGCTTATGTTCTAAGGCAGATAAAGGAGTGGAAGGTAGACCTCCAGAGCAAATGCTGAGTTAACTTTTCTTCTGCAATGGATATTCATGTTTTGGGTTTATGATTTTATAGGAAGGGACTTGGGATAAAGCTAGGTGCTGCTGCTCTGCCTAGGAGCCTGTTTGGGTATCCTGAGTGAATTAAGGTATCTCAGAAATATGGGGCATCAGTAAACACCAGCCCATGGGAGGGAGGCTGCCTGGACTGCATGTTCCCTCTCTCACGTACAGACAGTAGCTGAGTCGAAGGAGCTGTTGTTTTACTAGTCCTGTAAACTGACCTGCAGTACAGACGGGGGTAGCAGATGGGGCTTTGCTGATCAGAGTGACTCTCCTTTCTGCATGAGTACCCCAGCAAGCTCTCAGAAGTATTCTTTCGGTTATAAGGTTGGGTATTCAAGACTATGTGCTGTTTTAGTGTGAGGCCTTGATCTCTGGTACAATGCAATGTAACAATTGAGATAGTTTTCAGAGCTGCTCACTATCCTTTCTCTTAGCAGGTGTGGGTTGTATGCTGTTGTAAAGGCACCTGGAGCAATGCCACCACCTTCGGACATTGTGAAAGTAGCTGTTGAGTGGCCAGGTGCCAATGCCCAGCTGCTGGAAATAGATCAGGTGAGGCGTGGTAACGAAATGGAGGAGAAAATGCTACAACCGTGATACGGGAGTGTGGGAAGCATAGAAATGAGCAGTATTTCTTTCCACTTGAGAACTAAGCTACAGAGAACTCTCTCTTTCTGTTCTAGAAAAGGCCTCTTGCATCCATCATCAAGGAGGTTTGTGATGGGTGAGTAGTTCTCTGAGAACCCTTTTGTAGAAAGTCTGTCTCCCTGACAAAACTTGCTGGGGTAATGCAGAAAGTCTCTGCGGCTTGTCAGTATGCTGCTGGCATGATCCATGCTGCCTGCTATTGGTTTTGGCTATGGAATGGGCCATGGTTTAAATTGGGAAGAAAAGGATCTGGAAAATGAGCTTTCCATGTTTATTTCAATTCTGAGTGTGTGCATATGTATGCCACTCAGGTCAGTGTCTCTGATGATTGGCCCATCTTGCTGTTTTTGAAGTGCAGGCCTCGTCAGTAATTTTACAGAGCTTGACTTAGAGCAGACTGAAGTCCCATTTTCCTCTCAAGAGAAAGTTGCTTTCTCCTCTTTGGGAGACCTAATTTCCCATGCTGAAGCTTTGCTCAAAGGTTCTTTTCAGCCCTTCTGGGGTTAAGCTTCTCTTCCTAATTGAGAATAAGAAGAAAGAGGAGGAAGAAGTTTATGTATCCTTCTTCTTCTTCTGCCAGGTGGTCACTGCCAAACCCTGAATACTACACCCTGCGGTATGCTGATGGTCCACAGTTGTACATCACAGAGCAGGTCAGTATGAGAGGTAGCAATTTGCTGATGTCCTGGGCAAGAGTGCAGAATGCCTTGGACCAGTGTCATGGAACAATATTGTCACTAATCCTTGAGGGGCAGCATCTCTTCTGTCAAAAAAACCTCTAACTTGAATGGTGTCATTCAACTGAGGAGCCTTGCACTTCTCCCTCTGCATGCCCATAGGTGCAAGGACCCAGTGACTCAATGCCCTCAGTAGGGTTGTGTGGTACAGGAACCCCTATGTGCACTGTAGATCCAGTTGCATTCTTTTCCCTGCACTTTCCAGTGGTTTGAAGTTTTATGTTTCCTTTCAGACTCGCTGTGACATCAAGAATGGAACTATCCTACAGCTGGCAGTCTCCCCGGTAAATGCTTCCTCACATGCCTTTTTCTCAGTAGCTATCATCATTTGACAGGCTGTTTCTTGACTCCGCTTTTCTTTCTCCCTACATTGTACAGTGAGGTGCACACTCTTATTTTCCTTCCTGGTTGTGGTAGCTTTCCTTTGGATGCTTTGCCCTTTGACAGGACTTTCTGTAATAAATTTTACCCCTTTATTGCATTTCTTAGACTAGTGTGTTATAAAGCACCTGACAAACATGTTCTCTGTATGGATGCAGTCAGTGTTATTAGTCGGAAAGTAGTAAATAGTACTGATGATTTAATGCTGAAGTTAGGAGACAAATTTGATGCAGAGGGGGTTGTTCCTTGTGAATTCTTGCTATTGTGACCTCAACAGCTGTCTTTTGCAGGATTGCTGGAGCTTCCTTTTTATTGAAATTCTTAAACCTTTTTTGTGCAAGTGTCATGGCATATAGCTGAGAATGAATAGAAAAGGGAGAAGTTATTTGTGCAAGAGGTGGTTGAGAGGATGTCATTGACAAAATTTTACAGAATATTGCATACATACACCAAATGAGCCTGTGCTTCTCTTTGAATGTCTGAGAGAGATTTTTTTAACATTGTACTTCTTTAATGGTCTCACTCCATGTTTCTATATCTGCCTCCACTCAGCTCACCAAGAAGAAAAGCAGGCATTTACTTTAACATGTAAATGTTAAACAGGAGCATTTTACTCACCTCCTGCTTGGCTGTAACTGTTGCTGTATGCAGCTTTTTTTAGTCTATCTTAGACTTGCTGACTGCTGCTACTTACCCTGTCACTGCTGGTATTTCTCTACCCTTGCTGTGCTCCCTCTGCCCATTCATGGATTTCGGATGGAAAGCTGTTGCTGGCAGAGCTCAGTCTGCAGGTGACTAGTCTGTTACTTGGCATGATCCCTCTTTCCTCCCAGTCTAGGGCAGCTCGCCAGCTGATGGACAGGATCCAGTCACACAGTATGGAAGCCCGACTGGATGCCATGAAGGAACTGGCTAAACTTTCAGCTGATGTGACCTTTGCCACAGAGTTCATCAACATGGAAGGGATTACAGTGCTGACGCGACTTGTGGAGAGCGGGACCAAGCTTCTGTCCCAGTAAGTTTCCTGTATTCCAGGACTCTGGAACAGAAACTCAAATAAGGAGCTGTATTGCCATGACAATAAAGAAGCAAACAAAAACCCTGAAAAAAAGAACCCTCAAACGCTGATCTGGAAGTTTCCCCAAGTATATTCATAGTGAACTTTGATGTACTTGGCTTTTCCACTGTAGTTGTTCTGTTTCATTGAAAGCACTTTTAAAGTCATGATAATTTATTGTGGTAACATTTATAGGTCTTCTATTTCCTTATATATTAGCAACTAACATGTTTTCAGTATGTTTATCAGTCTTTCCCTCAGTCTTTTTTACCTTTTTGTCCTGTTGTTATGTATTACATTTTCCACAATTCATGCTGTGCTTTCATTTTGTTTCAAGCCAGGTCCCAATGGTTACAGAATCACTCTGTTTTATTCTGGTGTTAAAACATTTGTTTCTTGTGTATGTGTATGGAGAGGTTTAATTTCTAAAGATTTTTGCATGGTTTATGATATAAACATACTCAAAACATGAAGTGATACTACAAAACACATTATCTTCATAAATACTAATACTTTATTGCTCCCCCAGTGCCAAACTGTAGCCTGTTTTATTAGGAGAAGCTGGTAAAATTTTTCTCTTGTCCAGCTTATTCAGCTTGAACAGACTTCCTGAAACCTTGCTACCTGATCTCTTGTAACCACATTCATCATTTTCTCAGTTACAGTGAGATGTTGGCTTTCACCCTGACTGCCTTCTTGGAGCTCATGGACCATGGTATTGTCTCCTGGGACATGGTTTCAATCACCTTCATCAAACAGGTGAGTTAAAGGGGGTGAGTGAATGCTATTTCTTTTCATGCTTTAATGTAGCTTCCAGGAACTGCAAAATGACTGAGAAGCTGAGTACTCATTGAGAGCACAGTGCACCCAGCTTTCTGAGCCATGTCTTCCTTGGCATGTCTTTCATATCACAAGGTTTCCTGGATGGGCACCTGTTGACCTGCTGCTTTGTCTGGTTTTAGATTGCAGGGTATGTGAGTCAGCCTATGGTAGACGTCTCCATTCTCCAGCGATCCTTAGCCATTCTTGAAAGTATGGTGCTAAACAGCCAGACTCTGTATCAGAAGATAGCAGAAGAGATCACTGTGGGGCAGCTCATTTCTCATCTGCAAGTGTGAGTGTCCACCCAACAGTGGTGTGATTTAAATCAATTTTGTGAATATCTGTGAATTTGAAAATACATCATTTTATGTTTATAACACTTGAAGATGCTATTTTTAAGTATTACTGATATGACATCTTGAACTTCAGGATTTCATTTATTTAAATGAAAAAATTTTTATTAAAAAAAAAAAAAGTAAGATCCTTATACAGAGTAAGTTGGTTTTGCAACTTAGGTCCTAACACAGGACACACTTGTGCAATTGTTCAAGCAAAATATCTTTGTTGAAGACACATGCATAAGTGCTTCTCGAACACAGAATGTTGCTGAAAAAAGTATCTATGCAGGGAATATTGTAGAAAGTAAGGCTGGAGAGTGAATCAAAAGTTGCTGGTGTGTATTTGGCAAGACTATGAGGAGTGTACAATCTTTATTAGAGCATAGGTTCTGGAAAAACAGGTCCATGGAAAAAAGTCTGAAAGAGATGAGTTAGAAGAGGAAAAATTAATGTAAGTATTATTTTGCTGTGTCAGTGTGGTAGAAATAGCAGCAAACCCTGAAAAGGAGAGTAGAAGAGGTTAAGTGACAGACTTCAGAGACTTAAAATGCTTAGAAGCCCAAGGAAAACATAAGATGGTGCATGAACATTTGCATGTTTGAAGATTGTCAGGTTGACCAAACTGAAGAAGATTTAGAAGGAAGCAGTAGAAGAGAGAATATGGTTGTTATCCACATTTATGCCAGGGATAAATACTAAAGTGGAAAGAATAGCTACTTAGGCCAAAAGTTGTTTTAGCTTTAGATGGTTTATAAAAGTTTAATTTTATAAATATTTTCTTAAAAGTTACACATACACACAAATTCACTCAGGTCATGCACTGGACTTGTGCTAATCAGAAGAGCTTGAACTTCTGCAGAAGTCTCCCAAGAGTGTTTTGGGTCTGGCTGAGATGGAGTTAATTTACCCCATAGCAACCCTCCTAGTGCTGTGCATTGTATTGGTAATTATAAAGGTGCTCATAACACACCAGTTTTCTGGCTGCTGCTGAGCAGTGCTCCCACAGCATCAAGACTCTCCCACCAGCATTCCCCCCTCAACAGTAGGCTGAGGTCGGGCAAGATCTTGGAAGAGGACAGAGCCAGGACAGCTGACCCAAACTGACCAAGGGGATATCCCAAACCATATGACGTCTGTTCAGCAATAAAAGCTAAGAGAAAGGGGGTAGGGAGGAGGCATTCATTGTTATGTTAGTCTTCTGGAGCAACCATTATGCATACTGAAGCCCTCCTTCCTGGGAAGTGGCTGAGCATTGCCTGTTAATGGGAAGTAGAGAATAAATCTTTTGGTTTCATTTGCTCTGCATGTGGCCTTTGCTTGTGCTTTATTGAACTGCCTTGATCTTAACCCACAAGGGATTTTCCATCTTATTCTCTCCCCTGCCTTGTTCTGCTGAGAGGAGTGCTAGAGTGGCTTGATGAGCACCTGGCATCCAGCTATACTGTTACCCTTTGTGTGTCATAGTATAGCAGAAAACAACTGGATTTAATACAGCATCAATGTGAGGGTAGAAAACAGTATGATTGACATTTTGAAAGTTTGTTAAAAATATCATAAGTGAAAACACATGCTGGGTGTGATCAAGGAAGGGACTAAGCACCCTTTGCCTGAAGAAGGCTGTTCAGTGAAAATAAGAAAAAGATGTGTGAGTTAGGCCAAACTGTTGAAGTTGAAAGGCAATTCCATGAGGAGAGGCATACTTCCTCCTTAGTTTAATTTGCATTTGGTGGCTTACATTGACATAGGAGAGAAAAATTACTTACTCTGTGTGTATTTCTAGCTGTAGTGTACCTGGGTAATTACAGAGGTAATTTCAGCATTGGAAAAAACTGGTGGTGCTGAAGTCTGAGCTCTGCTGGGCTGCAATCTGCCCTGTTTTCTGAATAATGGAGCTATCATGTCAGCAATTTCTGTCAGCTTTTGCAGGCTTTATGAAGAGTTGAGTGGCATGAAAATAGGTTACCTGAATCTTCCTTGTCTGTTGAAATGCAAGGTAGCTGGAGTAAATGGTCTTATGATGCAGGCAAAGCAACAGACTGTAATGTTTTATACTGTCTGGTCTCTTATGATCTTCCCATTTTTGTTTCTGCAGCTCAAACCAAGAGATTCAGACATATGCCATTGCTCTGATCAATGCCCTCTTCCTGAAGGCTCCTGAGGACAAGAGACAGGTTTGTTCTTGCGTTTTGGCTTTAAACCTGAATAATGCTTACTTGCCCACTTTTTATGCCTCAGAAATTGTACTCTCTGGGCAAGGCAGACTTCAGACCTTGCCAAGAACTGGTTTATATAGCTGGTTTAGTTTGGCAACATAGGAGGGAAAGTACTATCCCATTAATAATGTATTCTGGAGCAACACATTTGGTTTAGGAAGTCCTCAGAAAGGAATCTGAAAGGCCTTGAGAGACAGAAAGCAATCCTCTCTACAGCATCAAAGTTAATTGTGTATGGGAGAGGTGGGGGGGGGAGTCCTTGGGGCTGTATGTACTTCATAAACAAATACCCCATCTCCTCCCCCACCCTCAGACAAGGGACCTGTCTGAAGCCGCAGGGAGATATTCCTGCTGGCAGATTTGAGAAATAAAACACCTGTCTTGCTCTGAGGAAACCCCAAGATCTCGGCTACATGCAGGATGTGCATATGTCTGTATTGTGTAGCTTTGCTGTGTTAAGCCTTTCTTCTCTAGTGCCCTGTTTGTGCCTTATTTCTGGACTCCCAGCTAAATCCTGTCTGCTTTTCTTTGTGCTTTTTTTTTTTTTTTTGCTTTCTGCCAGCAGGACAAGCTGCTTAACCCACTAGACCTGCCCATCACTGTAAGTAACTCAAGCCTGGGGGCTGGTCATGTGGAACTGCAGGCATGTTAGCTTTTCTCCAGTTACACCTCCTTGTATCTCAGACATGATTTATACAAGCTTCAGATAGTGGACGAGCCTAGGAAGAAGGGCAGAAGAACTCCTGGGGATGCACTGATATTGTTAAGGGGAAAAGAATCAGTAGCAAGAGAAATCTGGGATGACTTATTGTGCACACAAGATAATAAAGATGATTGTAAAAGGAAATGGATACTACAAGACTGACCAGGTGAACCAATTGTAAAACTGGAACCAGTTCTTTAGTAGTCTGAGTCTCCTTAAACTTACTACAGCCTGAGTTTATACTGCAAATCTTGCTTGCGTTAATGACAGTTTCATACCCAACTGCATCCTTCTAAAAGAAGAGCTGTTTGTCTCTAAAGAGCAGTCACAAAACTTCTGCCTGTGACTTTGCCCTTATAAGGCTTGTACTGTAAGAATGTTTTTTGCCCTGTGCTGTCTCCAGGGGAAGAGAGAAGGCTCAGGGTGGTCTTATCAATTTGTATAAATATCTGATGGAAGGGAATAAAGGAGGAGGAGCCTGACTTTTCTCAATAGTGACTGCTGACAGGACAAGATGTACAGCTTAAAACAGGAGATTCCACCTGAACACACACAAACAAAAAAATTAGGGTGGTCAAACACTGGAATAGGGTACCCAGAAAGATTGTGGAGTGTCTATCAGGAGATACTACAACCTGACTGGACATGTCCTGTGCAACCTGCTCTGTCTGATATTGCTTGAACCAGGGGACTTGGACTAGATGACCTCAAAACATCTCTTCCAACATAAATGATTCTGTGATGCCATCAGACAGTAAAGTGGGCATTACTGGACTCTCAGCAGAACACAGAACCCTTAGCAGTGGCTGGGCTTTGTGTGTGCTCATGCTTCTTACTATGCTGCTTAGAATTGTCTTTGTCCTTACCACTCTATCTGCTTCAGTCACTTGTTACTTCATCCCATGTACAAACTAATTTCTTCAGAGTAAGGATTATTTGTGTTGTGTGCATGAACAAATCTTAAGAGCAGGCCTTGCTCTATTTTCAGTACTATATCTCTTGAATTATAGTAAAAAATGATGACTCAGAGGGCAGTGTGTTATCTCTGAAACCACTTCCTACTCCATCTACATGCTTCTTAGATATCTTCCACTCAAGCACTGATTCATTTTATTTGTAGCATGAGTGCTGCTGAACTTGCAGCTGTTATGGCTTGGTTATCAGCCAGCATATCACTTTCTTGTTTTAGGAGGTTTCTGTCTGGAGCAAAAGTGGTAATAGGAACTTGGAATGAAGTTAGTACATTTTACCAGACTCCTTATAAAGCCTGTCAAGAACAGGGTTGATATGAGCAGTTGGAACAGTCTTGGATTGCTCAGAATGTACAGCTGATTGAGTGCAATTGTCTGCACATCTGGTTCCAGTTCTCAGTCTGCAGTGCATAGGAATGTGAAGAGCTCTCTGGCAGTTCTTTTGGACTTCTTCCAGATGATGTATTTCCAAGCAGATTTTTCTTACCCAAAGGTTTTGCTTATAACAGCAAACTTCTGATAATATTCCATCTTGCCATTAGCACTTGTGCCACTAATTGTGCTGCTCCCTAAGTAGGTCTGGTGAGATCACTGGTGTTTTAAAAAGTGCATCTTCACAATTTACAAGGAAAGCTCAGGTTAGATTTTCATAGGTGCTTGTGTAATTGGTCCCAGAACTGAAGAACTGCAGTAGATACTTGCTTGTACTGTTTGTCATCATGACCTGATGGTTGGGAAACCCTCTAATCTGGGGAAGGAAGCCATGCAGTGAGGAAGGAGACTGGAAGCTTCCCTTTAGGCATGAAAATTCTTTACCCTTAATTTTTGTAACTGAAATGCTTCTGCAAATTGTTCTTAAACTGATTTGCAAGTACCTCTTTAGGAACTGAGACAAAGAAGTGTGAATTTCAGAGCGAGAGTTTTTGAGAAGGAGGAGGCACAGGCCTTTCCATCTGGGTGTATACCTACATATCAAAAATTTTGACATGTTAATTGAAGGAACCTCTTACAGATGACAGATTCTTCTTGGCAACCCACAGTATGATCCCTGCTGCCACGTCTCCTGGAAGTATCATTAGATGTTCAATGTTCTTTGACTATGCTAGTGCCTTTCTCTCCATTGATGATGTTTTGTAGGGGAGCCATCCAGGAGTTGTGCCATGGTAAAGATGACACTTGCATCCCAGCTTGATGCTTGCTTTGTGGTGAGGTGCCATGCTGAATTGACAGTCTGTAGTAAAAGCACTTTCTTGTATGCCAGTGCTATCTCCAATTCATAGGCTTCCTTCTTTCTCTCCTTTCTGCAGAATGTGAGCTTTTTGTTTATGCTTCACTCATGTTACTTCATCTCTAAATTCCACAGGAAATGGCTAATGCATTTGCACAGAAGCACCTGAGGTCTATAATCCTGAATGTAAGTATGTCTGGAATGACAGAGCACTTCCTAACATTCTCTCTATTGAGAGGTTTCACTTGTTCAGAGCATAAATTCTGCTGCTCTCAGGGCACTTACAGAAAAGTGATTCTTTCAAAGGTGAAATTGGAGCCACTTGTTCAAAAGGAGTTTTCAGGATGCTTCTTTCTGCTGTTACAGAGCATTATCATTATGCTTCTGATGGAATATGGATGTTAAAAATAGCTGAATCTTCATATACATAGATGTACATGCATCTTAGCATATGCTACAGCTAATAGTTCAGGTTTTGTATGCTGTTAATTTCTACCCTATCCTTTATTTTGCAGCATGTGATCAGAGGAAACCGTCCGATTAAAACAGAAATGGCACATCAGCTGTATGTGCTGCAGGTTCTGACCTTTAATCTCCTGGAAGAGAGAATGATGACCAAGATGGATCCCAATGACCAGGTCACTGTTAAAGCTGAGTAAGATCTGATAGAATAGGAGGAACAAGAGGCCTTATTCCTGAGCTCCTTGGCTCCATAGGGTTTGAAGTGGATGGTGCATAGTTTCAAAACCACCTCTCGCATTGTAGTCCTTGAGAGTAGGGTATGTAATGACTATCCTGATGTATGCTATAGGGCTTTGAGAGATGTAGGCAGTCACTAGAAGCCTTGCGTTGCTTGCTTGACCAGTGTGATGCCAGTTGTCAAACTAATTACTCCACCTTTATGGAAGGCACATAATTTTATCAGTTCCCTTGCTGTGTACAAGGAAAGTGGGCATTTTTGAGCTGTCTCTTACTCAGTCCTTAGATGCATTGTAGTCTTGAGTGTCATATGCCTTAGCATTATCTGAATGCGTACAAATGCTTTTAACTAAACTTGTGGCGGTTAAAGGAAAATGCAAACAAATATTTTGCATTACTAATATACTGAGACTTGCCATTTTGAAATGGATTGCCTCTTGTTATGTAGTGTTAATGACCCTTGGCATCTCTCTGTAATCATTGTGTGAGCTCTGGAGGCGGGGGGGGGAGACGACTGTGCATTATGTGAAAATACTGCCCTAATGATTGATCATGTTACTGTTTCCCTGCCTTCTGTCCTTCAGGCACAGAGAGACATCATTTTTGAGTTGAGAAGAATTGCGTTTGATGCAGAGACTGACGGCAACACAGTCCCTGGCAGTGGAACAGAGAAACGCAAAGCCATGTACACCAAGGACTACAAGATGCTGGGATTCACTGTATGCATCTAGAGAGAGTGCTGATTGTAAAGCATATGAATACAGTCTAAGTGATCTCTATCAGAGTCGTGGGGAAATAAAGAACAGATATAGAAGTTTGCTTCACCATACTTCTGTATCTGAGTTTTAGAAATTCAGCTACACTCAGGCTCCCAGGGAAGATCATTATGAAGTTGCTGACTGGTTAAATGCCAGGGTTCATGAAGCACATTCTCTGGAGGTATTTACTTACCATACACACCTATTCTATGAAGAACTGGAATCAGCCTCTCTTCTAGAAAGTTCAGATAGTGTTATCAGCAGGTATCCAAGGTTACCTCTTGGATATATGTGAGGAAATGTTGATGGACAGGCAATTGTAAAATTAATTCAGAAAAGGTTCTCATACAATTTATTTGAGCTAATTTGTTTGTGTTCTTTCTATATACTTTTTTCACAGAATCACATCAATCCAGCCATGGATTTTACTCAGACTCCTCCAGGGATGCTGGCATTGGACAACATGCTCTACTTGGCCAAATTTCATCAGGACACCTACATCAGGGTAGGTGAAGCTGCTGGTTTTTGCAGATAGCAACACCTCAGCAGCTCTTCTTAGTGTGTGTTTTATGCTCTTTTAGATTGTTCTGGAGAACAGCAGTCGAGAAGATAAGCATGAATGTCCCTTTGGACGCAGTGCCATTGAGCTTACCAGGATGCTTTGTGAGATCTTGCAAGTTGGGGAACTCCGTAAGTACCATTTATTACCTTGTCTTTCCAAGTTGCTGGGCTTATGCTTCTGGAAGTAAGTTACAGGCTGACCAAAATTCACAAGCACTTGTACCTCAATCTCACTTTTGCTGTGTAAGGACAGAAGGAGCTTAGAGGTGTGGTGTCAGTGTCCCAGTGATAATATCAGTATCAAGGTGAAGTAAGACATTTTGTCATGTGCACTCAGGAAAAGAAATCCTGCTGGAGAAAAGTCAGAAACAACTGCAAGTAGTCATTTGGGGAGACGAGTATGGGCACATGAGACAGAGGCTTGCATGGTGAAGCATTGAGATAGTTGTCATTCCCAATATAGACTGTCTATGGGGAGGTGAAGCATTGAACTATCTTAACCTCTTTGAGTTAGTACTGTTGTTCACCATCAGGATTCTGTCACTGTAGTGGACTTCAGTTATTCTTAGTAGCTCTTGTGCAATATGCTCACGTGGTTGTGGTTTCTGTTTCTTCCTGAAGCCAATGAAGGCCGGAATGACTATCATCCCATGTTTTTCACCCATGACCGTGCATTTGAGGAGCTGTTTGCCATCTGCATCCAGCTGTTGAACAAGACCTGGAAAGAAATGAGGGCAACAGCAGAAGATTTTAATAAGGTCAGAGTGGAGAAGAAGTATTTTTGTAGAATATTTTGCAGAACAGCGCATGTTTACTCAGCCTGTACACTCGATTAAAGAGTAGGGCACAGAAGGTATGACAGGGCATTGATGTGAGCTGTAAAGGAGAATGGTCCAATTTTTAATTTGGTATGACTTGAGTTCAGTTGTTCCACGTGAGTTTTTTGCTGCCACTGAGCTGTGCCCTGGTCCTCTGCTGCCATTAAGCAGCAAAAATGCAACTTGCTTTTTTTCCTGCCCAACCTCTTTAGGTTATGCAGGTTGTGAGGGAACAGATCACACGGGCTCTCCCCTCTAAACCAAACTCTTTGGACCAGTTCAAAAGCAAACTGCGCAGTCTAAGCTATTCTGAGATTCTGCGACTACGCCAGTCTGAGAGAATGAGCCAAGATGACTTCCAGTCACCACCTATTGTGTAAGTGCCTAACAGAGAAGGTTGCCTTCTATGCTTGCTGTTATCTCCATTTTCTGACTACTCTTCCATATTTGATTGACAGGGAGCTGAGGGAGAAAATCCAACCTGAGATCTTGGAGCTGATAAAGCAACAGCGCCTGAACAGGCTTTGTGAGGGAAGCAGCTTTCGCAAAATTGGAAACCGCAGAAGACAAGGTAAGGTGACACAGTCTCCTGCATTCTTTTCATGTGAAGAACTCTGGGCAAACAAGATCTAATGGATTAATCTGGTGTGTTGCCAGAAAGAAAAGCTGTTTGTTTACTGAGGCTTTCTCTACCAGCCAGTAGTTTGGTAGGGAACAGATGTGCATTTCTAAGAACACAGCCATCCCCACATGAACAGGAAGCAGTTCTGAGGAACTTGGGGGTGAGAGGAATTAGGTGGGGTGACTGTAATGTTGTGGCTGTAAGACCTTATGTGAATTAACTTGCTTAGCTTACTCTACTTGATGTGTGTTCCAGAAAGATTCTGGTATTGTCGCCTGGCTCTGAATCACAAGGTGCTACATTATGGAGATCTGGAAGATAATGCCCAGGGGGAAGTGACCTTTGAATCTCTACAGGAAAAAAGTAAGTTCCGTTTACTGCTCTGAGCACACTGCGCAATGTTGTGTGTGTTGCCATCTAGAGGCTGTTATGAAGTACCCTCCTAGAGATGAGAGAAAAGGAGCTGTGGCTGAAGCCCTGACAAAGACAAGATCAACTTACGGTTCTTGCAGAAATCCTTTGAATCTTGAAATTACTTCGTGTTTCTTATAACAGCCGACTGTAGGGATGTGTTACCGGTAATGTGTTTTGGAAAACTGCAGTGATGAGCTGCAAAACCAGGAACAATGATCAGTTGCAAAATAAAAACAAAGTTCTGGTTAGGTTTTCTTGTTTGTGAGTTTTACTTTTTACTGTTAGTTCCAGTTGCAGATATCAAAGCCATTGTCACAGGGAAGGATTGTCCACACATGAAGGAAAAAAGTGCACTGAAACAGAACAAGGTAAGTGCTCCCTTTTTGCCTATTTAATGCCTAATTAACATCTTATGCTGTAGAGTTGAAGACTGTTGACAGCAAGCAACAGGAGCAAATGGTCTTCCACACTGCACGTGTATTGTTTACAAACCCCATCTTATATCTGGGTCTTTTACTAGTACTCATTTGTGATTGCTATAGGCTCTTTGAAGCTGCTCAGAATACTGATACAGGAAAGTGCACTGAGCTGCAGCAAGGCAGCTTCTCTGGTTGAGTTAGCAGGCAGAAAGTGCTGTGTTGTTTTGTTTTTAGTCCCTGAGTGAAAGATTCTTTTCCATTTAGGAAGTGTTAGAATTGGCCTTCTCGATATTGTATGATCCTGATGAGACCTTGAACTTCATTGCACCTAATAAATATGAGGTAAGAAACATAATGGGTAAACAGTAGAATATAAAGCAATTAACTTCAAAGATGAAAAAGGATCAGTTGCTTCTTATAAAAGGCCTGAGCAGGATGTCTCCCACCAGCTTCACTCCTAGAAAATGTTGCTGATGCTTAGCATGAGCCTTTTTTAATTTTTATTTTTTTTAATACGAGAAATTCCTACACTCATTTCCCTTAGTCTGGGCTGCTGCTTTCTTTCCTCCTATGCAGTCAGTTGTTCCCTTTTCACTTTTCTATAAGGCACTGTTGCCTAAAATAGCTTTGCTTTTTCTGTTGTTTGGTACAATAAAAACTCAGCCCTCTCCTGGAGTCATGGAGTCAAGCTTACCCCTAGGCTTCCACCTTCCACTGGAAATAAATGTGTGGTGTTGTTTTGGGGTGGCTTTTCTCTAACACCCCCCCCCCCCCAAATTGTTAACTCCCATGTTTGTTGTTTTGGAGCTGTATTAGGAGTATCTCTAATTGTTGTATGGATGGAAAGATTCAACATAACCTATCCTTTATGCCTGGAGTTGTGAGTTATCCTTTTTTCCCCATAGTACTGTATCTGGATTGATGGGCTCAATGCTCTCTTGGGCAAGGACATGTCTAGCGAGCTGACTAAAAGTGACCTGGACACGTTGCTGAGCATGGAAATGAAGCTAAGGCTCCTGGACTTGGAGAACATCCAGATACCCGAGGCGCCGCCGCCCATCCCCAAGGAGCCGAGCAGCTACGACTTCGTGTACCACTACGGCTGAGGGCGCGGGGCCGCGCGGGGGGGGTCGGGGCCGCGCGTTCCCTTTTGTATGTCACAATAACAACCGGTAGCGTCGTTCCCGCCGCCTCCGCTTCGTTCCGCGCTTTATCCGCCGCCCGCGCATCCTCCTTCCTCCCGGCCCTACCCCGCCCCGCGCACCCTCCTTCCCTCGCTGGCAGCCCCCGGCCCGGGCGGGCAGCTA
Organism: Psittacus erithacus; assembly: GCA_009867235.2. NCBI lineage: Eukaryota > Metazoa > Chordata > Aves > Psittaciformes > Psittacidae > Psittacus > Psittacus erithacus. The sequence continues at coordinate 32,605 of WYDI02030439.1, forward strand.
CGGCGGCGGGCGGCGGCCCTGGTGCTGCTGTACCGCGGCTTCCTCATCGGCGTCACTTTCTACAACAAGTGGCTCATGAAGATGCGGGGCAGCGCGGCGCGGGGCGCTGGCATGCGGACGGCGGCAGTGACGGCGCATGTCGGTCCTGCAGAGCTTTCCTTCCCCGCTACTTGCGAGGCTGCTGCACCTCCTCCTCGTCTTCGGTGTCTCGGTGCTCGCCCGTGCCCTGGCGCGCTGCCGCTTGGGCCGGCCGCGGGCCGCGATCTCCTGGGCCGACTGCCTCTGCCGGGCGGCTCCCGCAGGTACAGCCGGCGCGGGAGGGCAGGGGGCCGGGGCAGGGAAGCGAGAGCGGGACGCTGAGCTCGAAGCCGCCCGCGCCGCCCTCTCGGGCCTCTTCCGGAACTGCGTTTGCCTGCGGCTTTCGGCCCGAGTGCCTCCGTGATCAGCCAGCGGGCAGCTGCCGCGCCCCTGGGGCGGGCGTGAGCCGGGCGGAGCGGCGCGCCCGTGCGTTTCTCGCCGTGTGCGGGGTAGGTGGAGGCGCTGCTTAAAGCTTTCGCTTCAGACTCGCTGTCTTTATCGGGCCTAACAACAATGGTTAGAACGTGGAGATGCCTCGCTAAGTGTGTTTTTCCGAAGGAGCCACTGGCACATGAGAACAAACAATGAGAACCTTGCACAAAATTGTCTCTGCAAGTTATTTTTTCCGCTTTAAGATGGTATCAAGCCATGCATTTATGTTATTTCAGGCGCTTTCTCTGGTTGGAACTCAGTCTTCATGATGCAGAAGTTTGTCATATGTGACATATGTGACACACAGAACTACTGTAGCTGAGGCTGAGGAGTGAAGCTCCTCAGAACACGCAGCTTAGCTGCTTCATCAATTCTTTGGCTGTGTACGATGTTGGTTCAGTTGCTGTCATACTGCCTCACACAGAACAGTATGTATCTAAGATCTTGGGCAAGGTTTGCAATACCTTAGGTATCATGCCTCATGGTTTTCTGAGAAATGCTTTCTCCACAGCTGTAGTGATGCTGCTTCTCAGTGTAGCCCCTGTGATCAGTAAAGCTGTTTCTTGTAGCAGGAAGCTTTTGTGCCCCAGAGAGTACACTGTAACAAGAGCTGCGTGTGGATGCTGAGGACTGTTGCCAGACTCTCTTTAGCCTCCTTGCAGTAGCCCGTCATACTCACTAGTTCTCATGCTGTGATACGTTCAGAGCAGACTTTGTGCAGATCCGCGATGGTTTTCCCTCCCAGGGAGGGCAGGTGTTACTTCTGTGCTTCTGCACAGTTTGTTCAGACTGTCCAGTGCTGAGCCCAGCTTAAATTACAGGGAAGAGGACGGTAATGTAAAGAGCTGAAAATCTCTGAGCTGTGGTTGGTATTGAAGAGTTAACCTGAGGAAGATGTTTTGGGTTTTTCCCCCAAGTCTGTTCTCTATGTTTCTGGTCAAGTAGCAGGGTTTTGGTTGGTTGAATGGTTTTGGTTTTTTGTTTGTTTGGGATTGGTTTGTTTTGGTTTTGTGGTTTTAATGTAGCAGAAGACAGTTAACTTAAGGCTTTTTTTTCTTTGATTCCTTAGCTCTGTCAATTTCCTTGGATATTGGGCTGAGTAACTGGAGCTTCCTATACATCACTGTCTCCCTGTGAGTACAAACACCATCATCTGATGAGCTTTAGAAAGGGTCAGTTCCTTCAGATGGGTGTCTGGCTCAGTGGGGTCGGCATGCAGGGACAGTGATAGCTTGTTGGTAGCAATGTAGTAGTGGGTGATCTCGTTCCTAATAGTACTTTGCTGGGAAGGACTACACTGGAGGAGGTTGATAGTGTATTTTGGTCCTTACAGCTACACGATGACAAAATCCTCTGCCATTTTCTTCACCCTGTTTTTTTCACTGCTCTTCAAGCTGGAGGAAGTGGTAAGGGTCCCACACAGTGCCTGAGGGAGGAAGAAAGTCCTAGCAAAGTAGGCAGTACATGTACAAGCAACATATAAGTAGAAGAAGAATGCAGCTTTGTGGATGAATCTGAAAGTAAGTAGCTGTTTCTGTTCAGCTCCAGGAGTCTGTGGTGACTTTGTGTTTGCTCTCATCCAGAGGGTGGCATTGCTGCTGTTGGTTCTGCTTATCGCTGGGGACTCTTCATGTTTGCTTTCAAGTTCACACAGTTCAACACATGGGGGTTTGTGCTGGTGCTATGTGCCTCTTTCGTTGGGTGTATTTGCTGGACTTTTATGCAGATACTTATGCAGAAGACTGAGTTGGGTATGTGGGATGTTAGGAAGTGTGGGGTGGTGCTGGTAACAGGGAGGGGATTAAGGAGATGGTAGGCCTTGATGCAGAAAGCATCTTGTGTAAGGGGCAAGGATTATCTGTTGATGGGTAATGAAGGTGACTTGGCATCTGCGCAGCACAGGCGTGAGCATTACAGAGTACTGGGGATGACATTAATAAGGGCTCTAGGCACTGTGTTGTACCCTGGCTTGTTGCTCCTGGTCTGTTATTGATTCTTCTTTCAGGGCTTCAGAACCCCATTGATACCATGTTTCACCTGCAGCCGCTCATATTCCTGGCGCTCTTCCCACTCTTAGCGGTGTGTGAGAGTATATGAGTTAATGGGAGAAAGCAGGAATGGCTTTGTAGAGTGGTTGGGGAGATTGCTTAGCAGTTCTTTGTTTAAGGTGAGTCATTTAGATAACTGAATAGCTGTGAACTTTACAAAGCTGTTTGAGACCTGAAGTTATAAGGATCTAGATATGCCTTATGCTGGCAGAACATTAAAGAGTACATAGGAATAGTAGCCTGCTACACCTGTGGAAAGCTGTGAAGAACTGGAATGTGAGCAGCTCACCCCTGTCTTGTTGTGAGGAGTCCTGGGAGTTGGGAAACATACTCTGCGACTCACTCTCTTGTTCCTAGGCCTGCCTTTGTCCATATTGGAGAAGCTCTTCCGTTTCCATGAAGCAGGAATGCTGTTCTGTCTGGTAGGGAAGCTGTTCTTGGGTGGAATTCTTGCCTTTGGTCTAGGCTTTTCTGAGTTCCTCTTGGTTTCCAGAACATCTAGTCTCACCCTTTCCATTGCTGGTATTTTTAAGGTAAGGCATGGTTCCTGTGCTAATACTAGAAGGCAAGAACCCAGTCGTCCCTAATGGCCCTCACGTGGGAGGAACTTCCTTGGAGCCTTAGAAATCGTCTCTTGTTATTTTTGCTCTCCTTGCATGGGCGCTTGATGCTTTGCCTTGCAGTCTCTGCAGTCCCTTGGTCCCTGATAGCAAGGGTTAGAGACCTGTGGCTATTCTATAAAAAATATCATTAAGGTCCAAAGTTTGGTTGTATCTGGGATAGACTAAAACATGTGGGCCTCGTGAGCAATGGTTGGGGAGGGAGAAAGGGTAAGAAGATCTCTTGCATCAAATCTGGATGTGAACAAGCCACTGGTTTTAGCTGTGTCTTTAATCTAGTTTAGCGCATCCTCCCCTCCTCTGAGGAATCCGCATACATAGAGTTGAATGGTGACTTGTGAAATTTGTCTCATCTGGAAGTCACAGGATTCCCATGTAACCAACTTGTGCAGTCAGAGGACTGAAAATCCCACATCCCAGTTTAACAGGTAGTTCTGTTTCTAGAAACTGTTTTTAGAACTCTCTGCACATGGAAGAATGTGCTGATGGAAATGAGCAGCCTGACATCATGATCAAGGATTGAGCTGTAAAACATCTTGTGCGTGTCTCCTCAGGTCCTGCCCTGCCACTTGTCATGGTTTTTTGTTTCCACAGGAAATCTGCGTTTTATTCCTCGCCACACGTTTGCTGGGAGACCGCCTCAGTCTCTTGAACTGGCTGGGCTTTGCTGTCTGTCTGTCAGGAATCTCCCTTCATGTCATCCTCAAAGCCATGAATTCCAAAGGTAATTCTGTTTGAAATCCCATCCTGTTTTTCTGTAGGCAGTCTGGCAGCTTCAGCAGGAGCTGTGTCTAGTTCCAGCTTCTTGACAGCGCCAGATTTGATGCGTCCTCTGCTGAGTTTGTCACTAAATGGGCTGTCTGCATGCAGGTGAAGAATCACTGAAGCTACACAAAGAGGCCAGCTCTGACCCTGATCTGGAGCTGCTGCTGCGCTCCACTGAACATGGTGAGGAGGAGGAAGAGGATGTTGAAACCCCACAGCAACACTGTCTGAACATGAAGCACAAAGCCTTCTGCTCTGTTCTTACCAAACCTGATTGACAGCGACCTAGGAGGAAGGTACAAGAGTCTCTGCCTGTGACCACCCAAAAGAGCCAGGGCCTGATAAGATTGTCCTACTGCTCTGCTACAGTGTGGATCTGTAGCAACAGGCAAGATCCATTTCACAGAGAGCGAACTTGGAAGACAAGTCCTCGTTCAGTGAGAGTAGAACAGTGTGGTGAGACTGGGAAAAAGCTATAGGAAGCTTATTGAGGAATCCCTGAAGGCTGTATATTGAGAGCATAGATCATGAGCTGTTAGAACAAGCGTGGACATGTCTGGACTGCAGGCTGAGTGGTTCAGGATGATTTGAGTGTTGCTTGAGCTTTGGCTTCAAAAGAGAAGGTAGATAAACTGTCCCATACTTTCTTTATGGTTCTACTAAGTAGGGCCTTCCATCTTGGTGGGAGCAAATTACTATGTATAAATCTGTAGACTTGTCCTAGTGAGAAGGAGCCTTTGTGCCTGGTGACCTCCATGTTTCATATGCACAATATGGAGAGAATTAAATGCTGATATCTGGGACCAGTTGAACATGGCCAAATGATGTTGGCTGGAGGAAGGACAGAGATGTGTGAGCACTTATGGCCCTCCAGGCTAAGGGGAGGCAGAACAGTATCACAGGAGATCCAGTTAAAGCAATAAGTTTGTCTGAAAGTATGTGGGTGCTTTTAAATAAACTGGTTTTCAGATTCTCTTTTGTCTACATGTTATGCACATGTGCTTCAGCAGCAGAGGTCATTTGTCTTCTGAACTGCTTTTCTTTTAGACCCACACTGACCTTGTGTGCCCAATTATTTTTGAGGCCTGGCATGCAAAACACTTGTCCATGAACAGGATTTTTTTACCTCTAGGACTAGGGGGATCTTCCTGCAACTGTCATATTTGTGCAAGCCAAGAGAGCTTTCTGCCATCATGCATGAGCAAGATGCTGCATCCTAAGACTTTTAGCGTTGTGGGTTTTTGTAGAAATCTTACCTCTTTGCCCCATTGGATTGGAACAGTGCTGCAGCCTTGTCCAGGAAAGGGGAGTGGTGCAGGATTTAAGATGTCTTTCTCACTCCTTGTACTCTGAGAACCTGAACCATTTTGACTAGACTGTCACTCTGTTGATCTTGTTTCATAGTTTTCAGATATGTAGTCTTTCTTGGTGTCTTTAATCAAGGGCATGTCCTGCAAAAAACTGGTTCTGAAGAAGAAAACTCTTGTTAATAATGATAATTTTTAATTATGTTCTAATAGATGCTGGTAACTTTGCTTCAGAGCAGACAGCAGGTGGTGCAGCTACCTCACATAAAGCTATTGAACCAGACCTTCAGCCCAGGCTAGCATCGCGTGGGTCAGGTAGGATGCCTGGAGCTGAGAATAGTTTCGTCTGTCCCTAGCTGGATTTTCCAATAGCTGGGACCTGTGATGATTCCAATTGGATTCACCCTGTTTGCTGTCATGCACTCTCAGCCCCTATGTGCAGGGGTAGCTGTAGATCTGTAAATTAAGAATGGAAATGCATTTCCTTCACTGGAGTTTCAGAGTTCCAGCATAGATGTTTGCACTTAAAAGCAGTTTAGTGTTGGGTATGAATGTCATTGCTGCAGATGCCTGACTGGGATTACCAAACAATGAGCAGCGAGTGGTTCTACTTAAGTATCTTCATCTTCCTGCCATTAACTGACCAAAAAGGGGCTTTTGCACTCTAAACTGTTGTTGAGTGCTTGGTGTTGGCTGCAAAACGTGGAAGGAAAATGAAAGGTCCCTATTGGTTGTGGGTTTATCTTGCTTTTGTAACAGCTTCTGGTGAGAGCCTAAACTCTGCAAGGGAGGGAGCACAGTATGCTCCCCGCACCTCCTGTGATAGCCTTGCTGTTCATGGTCCAAGATCTGCTTGCTTCCGCTTTTGTTCACTTGCACCCACTGTCTGTGTGCTCTGTATCACTTGCTCAGCGCTGGCAGGAGTACTATGAGGAAGGATGGGCAGATCCTGCAATCTGTGCTGGCCATACTTGCTGCTGTCAGTGACCTGAGACCAGTTCTCCATCACAAATTTCAAGGCTCTGATTAAAGGAGATGGACAGTTGAGGCACAGAGACAACAAAATAGAGAAGCAGTGTTGGTACTTCGGAGAAATGAACAAAGATTTATGTCAAAGCAGGGAGGCACAGCCATCCTGTTGGCCAGAGCTGTCTTTCTCAAGTCTCTTCTCAAATCCATTGCACTTCCGAGCCTTTCAGAATCACTTCTGTTCCCTACATTTGGGGAACCAACAAGTTAGTGTGCCTGTGGTGAATGCTTTCCCATCAGTTTTTGACCTTTCCTGTTGCTTATTCCCACCCTGCTTTTACTTTCACCGACTGCCATGTCTGCAAGGCTCCTCACCTGTGTCAGCTTTGTGTCTCACCTGGTAATGACTTGCCATGGGGAGTGTCATACAGTGCAGGGCAGAGCACTTTGTTCTTGGCACCCTCACACAGGGCTGTGAGGTCTCCTGCCTTTAAGAGGTCCCTTTGTGCCACAGTGTAGTCTCTGCAGTCTTCTGAGAGGAGTTGGGAAGCTCATTGGTCATGCAGACTCTTCTGACAAGCCCCAAATCAGGGGCCACTTGAAGGTGTGGAAGAAGTATTCTGCTTTTTCTGTGGCAGTTTGGTTCTGCTCCCCATCCTCAGAGGAAGCGTGTGAAGGCTGTGTATGCTGGAGCCGCCTCAGCACTGCAGCATTGTGTGTGCATGCAGCAGCAGACACACATAAGCCCCTTTGCTGGAGAGAGCACACACATGGATGTTCATACCATGCAGGCCTTCCCCCATCCCCACAAGGGTCACATGTCCTCAGCCATAGGCAGGAAAATAGAGAGTGTGATGGAATAGTGACAGTGTTTGAACTAATGAACCAGTGGGAGCAAAGTTGAATGAACCTCAGAGGTGCTGCACACTCTCTGCAAGCTCTGTTCTTGCCATATGATCATGTACTGATTTGGTCTCTTACCCATTCCCCTGGGGAGCCCTCTTTATTTGCAGAGCAGATGCTTGGCTTCCTACTGAAGTTTCAATACAGTAAACACCCTGAGGGCAAGGAGAAAGCATCCCTGCAAACCCCTCTGTGCTCCTCCACCCTCTGCCCAGCAAGCAAGGTATTATCAGCAAGCTTACTATTGGAAAGCTAGAATGGCTTCAGAACACAGAGGAGTAGCAAGGCAAAGCAGCAACACGTGGTCTGGTGCACAGCAGTAGAGCTGCCTGAAGCTGTGCTTCATTCCTTGTTTCAGCTGAATATATCTGTAGTTTTTATTAGTTGGTTTGTGGTTGGTGCTCAGTGAGGTGGGGAAAGGGGAGCTTGGGGTGCAGACATCTGGAAGGCAGGTTACTACCCAGCCTGGGGCTAAAAGGGCTCACATTCATCTGTGATCTTTGCAGTAGCAAATAACTGCCCCTCTATCCCACTGCGTCTACATGGAGTCATTTCTTTTAGCCACGTCCTGCGGATTTTGGATGTTTGCAGCCTTGGGCCTCTGCAGTCCAAGGAAGCTGTGAAAGAACTTTTGCTCCTAGTCTTCACCCTATACTTGGAAATGGCTCACTTTTCTGATGTCATGCTAACCTGAGAGGTTCTGTGTCCTGCAGTTGCTTGGGGAGTTGTATTTTGGGGGTGAACTGTTTGTCTTGTTTTGCATTAGGAAAGGTGATGCAGGAAAAACTGACCTGTGTCTGGGACTTGAGAGAGTGGTGGTGTTTGTGATGGTATTTGAGCTGAGGGACCAGCTATGCCAAGTGCAGTTAAACCTGCTGTGAGGAGTGTGCTCTTCCAATAGCACAGGTAGCTGTGCTACTGGCCTCCTTCCTCCCAGATGGTGGTCTTGTTGCCAGGAGCACAGAGGTCTGAATGCCTGGCTGGGTCTTTGTTGCCAGCCTGGCCTTCCTCTGGCCCTTGCCAGGAGCAGAGGCTGCTGCCAGCTTCTGGCTGCTTGCCCAGTGAAAAGCAGCAGAATTGACCATGTGATTGTTAATGACAATCACAAGAGGAAGCTGCAGCCAATTGTAATTGCACTAATTGGAACCATCGTCAGGAGTGTGCTAAGAGCTGCTCTTCTGGGCTCAGCCGAGTAATTCTTCTAACCTCATGTTTCAGCACTTCCTCCACCACCCTGTGCAAGGCAGACCCACCTCCCATGTGGACATAATTTGTGGTATAAAGGCAGCTGGAAGGTGTTATGTCCTGTGGAGCTGCTGCTTTATTCCTAGATGATGAAGGTGTGCAGTGGAACTCCGCAGAGAGAATGAAGTGGAGCTGGTGCCAGGTACTGGAGACTCTGTGCTGCACAACCTTAGCATGCAGCCTCGAATTCTCCCTCCATCTGAAGAAGAGAAGGGTCAGCCTTGGCAAAGCAGGAGCTTCCTGGGCTCTGAAAGTATGGGAAGCAAGTGTTCAACTGTCCTCAATGGCAGGGTCTGGGGTGTAGCAAATTGTGTGTTGAGAGGGAACCATGGGGCTGGCGCAGGCAGCTGGCATATTGCCTCATCCTGTCTTATGAGTGTGGAGCTAAGAGACTCTTTCTCCTCCTATGCTGAGTTAGATCACAGCATAATTCATGTGGGAAGAGACCTCAGCAGTTCTCTGTGCAGGCAGGGTCAGCTTTGAGAGCAGGGCTCAGGACTTCATCCAGGCAGGTCTTAAAGGACTCCAAGGTGGGAGACTGAGTAGCCTCTCTGGACGCCTGCTTCAATGCTTGATTGAAGAGGAAGAGGTTTTTCCTTATCTAGTCTGAACATGTCTTTATAGTTAGGCCTGTTGTTTCTCATCCTCCCACTGAGCACCACTGGTAAGTGCCTGGCTCTGTCTTCTCAAATAATTTCCTTGTAGCTACTGATGGATTGCTATGAGGTCCCCCTGAAACAATTTCTTCTCTCAAGCTGAACAAGCCTTCCTCTGCTTTTCTTTACAGGACAAGTGCTTCAAGCCCTGGGTACCTTGGTGACCCTTGACTGAGCTCACGCTAATTTGTCCATGTCTTTTCTGCATGCAGTATTAATGTGAACTAACAAGTACTAGTACAAAGGGATAGTCACTTCCCTTGGTCGTCTGTCTGTGTTCCTCTAATGCAGTGTAGGGTGTTGCTAGCTGCCTTTCCTGCCAGTGCACACGATGTTCAGTGTGTTGTCTAGCAACCTTGGTGCTTTCCAGATGAAGAGTGAGAGAGCCAAGGATGATCCTGGAATCACTAGGACAGAGCCCTAGGGTGCCTGAGTACATGCTTCCTTCTACTGCCTTGGCATGGACATTGCAGGGGTGTTTCCCCCAGAGGAAGGAACTGTATTCTGCTAGTGAATCTGCAGTGGTACTATCCAAGCCCTAAGTGCTGGAGTTTGGTATCCATGGAGAATTTCGTCTTTAAGGTAGGTCAGGAATGAAGATCCTGGGCTCTAGAAACCAGGTTATGGGGAAGGACAGGGACTTGAGATCCCAAGGCTCTAACCTTCATAAGGAGGAAAGAAAACGGGCATGGTTTTAGAAACTTCATGCAATTTTGGAGGATCTGACTTGCATTTTTTGTTAAGTTAGGACTGGCAACTGGAGCCAGGGCTGAAGCAGGAGGACAGCAAGAACATACAGTGCGCTGCTCTGTCACTGTGCTGGGTTCTGTACAGTAGGTCCTGAACCTTCTCTTTGCCTATGCATATCCTATGGAGATTGATGTTGGTCTTGCCTAGCACTCTGTGTGGGAGGAGCCAACACGGAGAGGTGCAATGCTTGACCTTGTGCTCACCAACTGGAAAGGGCTGGTAGGAAATGTGACACTCCAGGGCAGCCTTGGTTGCAGCGATCATGAGATGGTTGAATTCGAGATCCTCAGG